>CAUYON010189742.1:0-56509 GCA_963573935.1 Arctocebus calabarensis
CAAGCTGTCACCCTGGAGAGAGTGCCGTGACATCACAGCTCACAGCAACCTCCAATTCCTGGGCTCAAGAGAGTCTCCTGCCTCTGCCTCCCAAGTAGCTGGGACTACAGGCGCCCGCCACAACGCCCGGCCATTTTTTGGTTGCAGCCGTCATTGTTGCTTTGGCGGGCCCAGGCTGGATTCCAACCTGTCAGATAAGGTGTATGTGGCTGGCACCTTAGCTATTATTATTAACAGGAGGATTTAAAGTTTATATTCATTGCCTATTGATATTTACCTTTTTACCTTTTAAGTGTAATGCTACTAAACTTTCTCCATTTTTAATGGTAAACAAGTTCGTTGTTTTTTCTAAAAGCAGTGCTAGTTCTAGGTCAGGTATAAACTGTTTTCAGCATACAACTTTAGTCTCATCCAAGAACAAACCACACCCCACTTCCTGTTGCGTGCACATACAGGCGCCTTAAAGGGAGAGTCAAAACCAGAGACCCAGGCAGGATGCTAAGATTGCAACAGAGCGCACTCTGGTGTGCAAAGCTAGGAAACAGGACAGGCGATTATGAGAAGCAATGCTTTGCCCAAGTTTGAAGTTGATTTGTACAGCTTTATTGTAAGTTACTAGAAAAGAAATGATATGATGAAAATAATATTTGGAAGAATAGTCTGACGGTAACATTTAGGATTAATTTGATAAAAAAAAAAAAAGTGACAGGGAAGTCGACTGGAAATCTACCATTTTGGGGATGAGATCAGGAGAATTTGGGATTAAGAGATTAAAAAGGAGAAGCAAGAGGGAAGGATGAATTAGGAAGACATTATGAAGTAAGAAGTCATAGCACTTAAAGATGAAAACCTTGATCTTAAAGAAAAGCCATCCCACCAACATACTATTCTGTTAATACTATACTATACCATAAATTTCAATTTATTTCATAAATTTCAATTCCTTCACTAGGAGAAATCTCCCCTATGTTCAATTTCAATACTCACAAATAAATTGCTAGGATTTTCTGTACTAGTAAAGCCTGGAAGGGTAAAAAAAGGACCCAATATTGCCTATATTGGTTGGTTTGTTTTTTAGAAAACAAAATTAATGCTCTTTCTCTCTCCCCTCTCCTCTGTCCCCCATCTCTCTCTCTCTCTCTCTCTCTCAATCTCTCTCTCTCCTCTCCTCCTTAGTGCTGCTCTGCAGCATCCCCTGCCAATAAAGACCATTCATGCAAAAAAGAAAAAACAAAACAAAACAAAATTAATCTACTATACATCAAGATTTGAAAGTTCTAGGTAAAATAGGTCATTTTGTTATTAAAAGAGATTGGCCAGTGGACCAGATGTCTTTTGTGTGACTCTCTATTAAAACAACAATCCTGAGTTGAATGGTTTCCTGATATATTTTTAGGTTTCAGTCTGATAAAAAAGAAGACATTTCCTGCCGAACATTGTAGATGACTCTGTTTCCCAACCTAATAATCAAAGAGGTAAATGTAATTTAGCATGTATCTAGTACCACTTACATGCAAAGCTCTGAGATAGATGGATAATAACCATTTTTTGTTTCCCTGGCTTTATAAGCCACCATATTGTCACAATCACAGCAACAACGGAGAAGAAACTTCAAACTGAGTTCATCTGTTTGTCCTGGACTTACAAGAGATATCTTCCACCTTCTTGTTTGTAGATGACAATTGGACTCACAGTCTTACCACAAAAGAGAAAGCTGGCATTGCTCAAATTCCCAGATGACCTCTTTCTATTTTATGATGGCAACATCATTTAGCTTACTTCCAAAAATACTTAGTGATCCTCCAATAAAGTCAGGGCCATCTCCAAGTGCAAAGTGATAAAGAAACAACCCCAGACCACTCTCAAGGAGCTCAACAGCTCATGAGAGAAAGAGGCTGATGTATCTTTCTTCTCATGCCTTTCTTTAAGAAGACTTTCAAAGTTCTCCTTCTTTTCTCTCTCAGAGGAGAACAACTCAAGATGATAAAGTCCATCAGAAACAAGTAAGAAGGATCAGGTGAAGGGAAAAGAATGATGAGCCCACGTGATAGAGGAAGGGCCAATACCAGTAGGCCAATGGTAAAGACCTACTGTCCATGTATTTGCTAAAGATCCACCAGGAATTTGGCACTGAGCTTTTTTTAGAAATCTTGGTAAAAGGAAAAACATGATCATTTACACAATTCACTGGTTCTAGCAGATAAAAGCAGAGTGATTGTTCATACTTATTCCTGACATAAGGCCAAACAAACAAACAAAATCCAAAGGCAACACTATGTAATACACTGAAGAGCCCTTTCAGTAGTATCCTCACAGCAAACGTAGTGGGGCTATTTCTTACAGCATATCTCAGTCTGGCCTGATAGTTTATCACCAAAACCCAGTTCAGAAAAGCATGTTTCCAGGGGTTTACTTAAGAAAGTAATTTCATCATAATGTGGTAAGTACAGTGTTAGAAATAGGCTTATAGTCCCATGTGATAATGGAGGGAACAAAATTTTGCAGTTTTTTTATTCAAGGGGGGAGCAGAAATCTTAGTGAGGAGAGATTCTGGGAACATCTATACAATTTCAAAAGAAAGTATGTGGGTTTTATTGCAAACATCTGTCTTTCTTAGAATGCAAATAGTTATAATGGATGGGATATTGTTTTTATAAGTCTATCTCTTCACAGCAACCTTCATGTGGAGAACTCAAAATAGGCCACTAATGGAAAAAGTCTAATTTTCTTTGTACTTTATATGTTACATTTACATAAATAGATTCATTATTTATAATGAATACTAGATTAAGAAAATATAATCTACCCACCGAGGTAGGGTGTCCGAAGAATCAATGAGGACTTAGAGTGATATCAAATTTAAAGTAGGTTCCCCCAGAAATACAAGACCACAGAACAATGGGTGTTCTTTGGGGAACAGTTCTGGTTCCAAATTGGACTGCATTTTTAAAATGGCATAGGCTTAAGAGTTTTATTTCTACCTAATAATAGAAAGAGAAAGAGTAAAAGATAAAAAGAGTTCTACACATAAAATCTTCACATCTGGTGTCAAAGAAAAAGTCTTCGATTTCTCATCTCTTCAATAAAAAGAGGTAGTAAGTTTGGCCTTGAAGCAAAAGAAACATAGAAGGGATATAATATGCTTCTGTGGTTGTTTTATGGAGGTAGTATTTTTCTTGAGGATACAGAAAGGTATGAAGGGAAACTAGCGCTTTCCAACTTCTTAATACTGTGACTAGCTTTCTCATCAACAGTCAGAGGAACCTCTACTCCCAACACAGGTGTGTGTCAGGGGGACCTCCATCGCAATGTGACCGTCACTGACACCAGGTAACAAAGGATAATGGTAAATTTCCTGAGCTAAAAATGCACAAAATGGAGATGATTGGCATAGATGAGAAGTCTGAGGTCTTACATGCTGACCACCAGGCAAAGAGCCTTCAGGAACATTTGTGTTGACTTTTCTACCTTGAGTACTAGCGATTTTTGGCTGAGATGACAAAATCCCATTTAAAATCTTTACTCAGCAGTGCCCTAGATACCAAGGTTGACAACATTTGGTGTGTCACAGATACAAAAACCGAGCATCTAAAAGCCAACTGCCACTCTGTAAAGAGGTCTTTTAGCGAAAGGATCTTGTGTTTGCTGAGCACAAATGAGGTTACCCACAGAACTGCAGGTGCTTGAAGACAGTATTAAGCGAGGGTGAGGAGGAGGTGGGGCAAGATAGATTTGTGTGAGAGTGGGAAGGCAGGTGGAGAGGACCCCAGGAAGGGAAGGGAGTTAGGGACGGGGTTGGGGGAGGAGAGCAAGACTCTCACCAACTGGAAGATGGAAGGTAATGGGGGAGGAAGGAGATTTGGAGGAGACCTGTCTCAGATAAATGCATTGCCTGGTGACCACTTCCCCCTCACCCAGGTCTCCACACACTCACACATAAGTAAACACTAGCTGATAGGGTGGATCTTGGTCTGAGAATCAGTCGTAGTTAGTGTTCAATCTGGGCTGCCCTGCGAGGTGAGGCTCATCCATCCTCGGGGGTTCCTGACTCTGACAAACCAGTAGACATGGTCGGAATGCTGCAGGCATCTCTGGCTTCACCCCACTCCTCCTCACCTTATCCATCAAGGTCCCACGTCCTGTGGATCCTGCCTCTACAGTCCCGCAAAGGTTGACGTCCCTCTGTGCTCTGGCCACTGCCGTGTCCTCTGTGTGACCTTCCCTGGCTTCCAGCAGAACGCAGTTTCTTCCACTTCGCAATACCCACCACACTTTCTCTACTTCACTCACCCCGTGGGACCTGTTTGAGCTTATTCTGAACTATTTATGAAGATGCTGTATCCCTCAGCGCGCTGACTATATGCGAGCTGCTCTTTTCCTAACCTTATGATTTGAGAAAGTCTTATGCCTCAATCGTGTTAAGGAAATCCTCGTGAAAGCAAATGAGAGAAAAGGGCAAAGGGAAGAAAAGACTATAAAGAAATGGAATGGAAGGGGGAAAAAAGAAAAGGAAAGGAGAAGAGTGGAAAAAATTCTGAGGTGTATTTTCAAGTGGGATACACAGTAGGCCTTCAGTACCAGTCTAATTTGATTTCTTTTCAAAACACCCTTTCTTCTTCCACAATCAGATCCTTATTTTCTTTGGAATGGGTGTCTTACTTGTACTTTCTAAGAATTTAAGTCACATGGCATGTATACATATTCAAATATCAATATTTAGCTCCATACTTTTCTTTTACTCAAATACCTCTTCTATTTTGTTTTCTTCACAATCGATTGTTCTTTATTCTTTTCGTTTGTTTGCTTTGGGTTTTGTTTTGTTTTTAGAGATGTCATCTTGCTCTGTTACCCAGGCTGGAGCGCAATGGTGCGATCATAGTTCACTGCAGCCTCCAACACTTGGGTTCAAGCAATCCTCCCAGCAAAGCCTCCTTAGTAGCTGGGACTACAGGCATGAGTCACCATGCTCAGCCTATTCTTCAGATAATGGAGTAATGGACAAAATAGTTCGGAGACTGTTCAAAGTGATTTTACTATACTTTATACTTTGTGTATCCTTCCTGAGTATCTGAAATATGTCATGAAGACAAGTGTATCATACATCTAAAGCGACTATTTTCTCAGAAAAAAATGACAGAAGCACCTGCTGCTGCACTAGTTATAGTGTCCCCAGTCAGGTGGCTGCCTATTAATATCCCCATGCCAGCTGTTGTCCCCACACATGCAGCTGACAAGGAGAACTTCATTTTATTTGCAGTGTCCCCTGTTTGGAGTAAGGAATAGCACTTTGCTATCAGCTTTTAAATAGCTCCTAATGAGTTGAAAAAATTTTTGTCTTATGCCATATATTTTTCACCTAAGGCACCAATAACAGATTCTTTTTTTTTTTTTGCAGTTTTTGGCCAGGGCTGGGTTGAACCCACCACCTTCAGTATATGGAGCCAGTGCCCTACTCCTTTGACCCACAGGCACCACCCCCAATAACAGATTCTTTAGGGCTACCCTAACATTCAAGGTACACAGGACTTCCAGCTGCAAAGTTTATTAGAGGAAAGTGTGTGATTTCACTTAAGCTACATGGAAATCAATATTCTGTGAACGTTCCCTGTAATCAGGTATAATTAATAGATAAAATGTGAAACAGAAGAACACATTGGCAGGTAAGGGGGCCCAGGGGAGCACATATAAAAGGAATCCTCCAAGACCATAAACTGGGGGATATTTCAGTTTTTAAAAGGGCTAACAGAGCACCTATGGAACTCCAATACCACACAGCGGGCGTCCAGCATACAAATAGGCCATAATCTTTATTTTCTCACTTTTAACCTAGTGCTTTATCATAAATACTTGATGAATTGAATTATCTTCTAAAATGAGAAAGGTGGCAGCATCCAGCATTTTCACTGTCAGATTTATTTTATTCAAGGTCATGTAATCTTATATGGGGAAGAGACCTTGCAATGCAACCTCCCATCAGGCACCAGAATTTCTTCCACAATATCCTAAGCAGATAATAATTTAGTCTTATCTTGACGCTAGACTCAGTCTGAACATTTAGACTTAGTTTGAATTCCTGCCGTAATAGTGAGCTAAGCCCTCTGTACTACATGCTTTGGACATTTTTAGTTCCCAGAAGATTCCTTGAGCCAAATCTTGCATTTTTATAATTTCTATCCATTGAGCATGGCTTTCCTATCTGGAAAATGCTGTATTATAATTTATGGAGAAACCCTTAGGTATATAGGAAAATCCCTTAGGTAAGCTATCCTAGGTCCAAAAAGTAGGAAATTAAGAAAGGTAAAATAAGATACACACTTTTATATTCAACAATTCTGTTTGGGGAATCTAGTAAATAGGATAGCTCATTATTCTATTCAAGGTATATTCAGAGAGAGTATATATGTTAATAATTAAGATTAAAAGATCTATAACACATAGGTACAATTGTGATACTTTAACTAGATTCAACCGCCATCATTTTCTTTAGGACGATCTAATTCCTATAACCTCCCCAACCTAAGGTCAAGCAGGTTAAACCTTTAGAAGAAGATATAATGGAAATAATTTTTCAGAGAAAATTTTCCCAGGATATCTTAGGGAATGGAATTTATTTTCCAGTTTAATAAACTTGATGTTGAAATTGTCGCTTATGGCTCGGCACCTGTGGCTCAATGGGCTAAAGGCGCCAGCCACGTATACCTGAGCTGGCAGGTTCGAATCCAGCCTAGGCCCGCCAAACGACGACAGCTGCAACCAAAAAATGGCCGGGCGTTGTGGCAGGCGCTTGTAGTCCCAGCTACTTGGGAGGTGGAGGCAAGAGACTCACTTGAGCCCAGAAATTGGAGGCTGCTGTGAGCTGTGATGCCACGGCACTCTCTCCAGGGTGACAGCTTGAGGCTCTGTCTCAAAAAAAAAAAAAGAAAGAGAGAAAAAGAAATTGTTACTTATAATCAGAGACCTTGGGAGACAACTGCATTGCTCCAACCTTGGGGAGAACTTCAGATTCTGCAAACAACACCAAACTCTACCACTTCCTCTGCTTGTGAGGTTAAAAGCAAGTGCCTGCCCTCATTATAATAGTTAAGATCTTATCTTCTCTTGTTTTTCTACCTCTGGCAGGTTGTCTTTGTACTACCCATGAGCAAAATAGAAACGTGGTTGATATTTGTGTTACTAAAGGCTCAAACTGAAAGATCACCAAGACTATACAATCAATCTTTCTGTCTCCCTCAGACACACACACACACATACACACACGCACGCGCACATGTGTGCACACAGCTTTAGGATCCCTGACCTTTGAGCCCCACACTGCTACTGCATTTCTAACTCACCTTCCTCATCGGTGATGGGTACATCCAAGTCCTCTATCTGCTTTGGGCTTTTGTTAAGAGAGTTGTGGCTCAGCACCCATCACAGTGGTTACAGCGCCAGCCACATATACCGAGGCTGGTGGGTTTGAATGTGGCCTGGACCAGTTAAACAACAGTGACAACTGCAACAACAACACCAAAAAACTAGCTGGGCATTGTGGCGGGCGCCTATAGTCCCAGCTGCCTCGGAGGCTGAGGCAAGAGAATTGCTTAAACCCACGAGTTGGAGGTTACTGTGAGCTGTGACGCCACGGCACTCTACTGAAAGCAACATAGTGAGACTCTGTCTCAAAAATAAAAAATATATATATTTTTTATATATTTATATATAAGAGACTTGTTCATGTTAGGTAATTCTTTTTGTTTCTTCCTCTAAACAAATTCTGAAAGATATATATATTAGACATTAAATATTTATTCTTTCATAGGTTACTTATATGCTAAATTCCTTTTGGATGACGATGGGGTTTATATACACCTTTCAGATGCTTCAAAGACTATAGCAGAGCAAGCTGTAGGAAGCCCACCCAAAACAATTTTTGAACCCAAATGGCCAGGTTGATCCAGGTTATGCTGGGAAACTTTGAGATATTCAATAATTCTTAAAACTGAATATTCAAATGCAAAATAGTCATTTCTGTCTTTACCTTTTCAAGTCAGTGAAAGGTTTTTACACATATACAACTGTTAAAAAAATTAAACTATATATCATTCACTTCCATAAATATTTATCCAACTTAATCCTCAACACAAGCCCAAAGGCATTACTCTCCACAATTGTGCAATCAGGATACTGGCTTAAAGAGGAATAATAGCTACATGCCCAACATCTCAGAAGCTGAACTTGAATGACTAATGACTTCAGAGCCCAGGCACAGCTACTATATCCTGGCTATTCCTGTGATCTATGGGCTCACTTTGGTCTGCTAATCTGAAGAAAAAAGCCTCTGAAGTTTTGGGGGGGAGGTTTGTTTGTTTTGTTTTGGGTTTTTTTTTTTTTTTTTGCAGTTTTTGGCTAGAGCTGAGTTTGAACCCACCACCTCCAGCATATGGGGCCAGCGTCCGACTCCTTTGAGCCACAGGCGCCGCCCTATTTGTTTTGTTGAGATAGAATCTCACTCTGCCACTCCAGGCTAGAGTGCTGTAGCATCAGCTTAGCTCACAGCAACCTCAAACTCCTGGGGTCAAGCAATCCTCCTGCCTTGGCCTCCTGAGTAGCTGGGACTATAGTTGCCTACCACAACACCTGAATAAGTTTTCTATTTTTAGTAGAGATGGGGTTTCACTCTTGTTGAGGCTTATCTGGAACTCCTGAATTCAAGTAATCCTCCTGCCTTAGCCTCCCAGAGTGATAGGATTATAGGCACAAACCAGTGCACCCAGCCAAGACTCTGCATTGCTTTTAAATAATGATCTTCCAAACATCCTAGTAAGTCTTGAAGTTTTCCAAATGGCTCTTGATCTATGGGCTACATCAATTCTTTGGCAGAAAATTTCCAGAGATAAATTGAAAGAAATTACCTCTAATATAGGTTTTGACTATTGTGATGGTTGTTAATTTTATGTCAACTCGATTGGGCTGAGGGACGGCCAGATAGAGTGAAGATATTATTTCTGGTGTGTCTGTGTCTCTGGAAGAGATTAGTACCGGAATTATAATAGTTAAGATCTACAATCTAATCTATTATAATAGTTAAGATCTACAACCCTCACCAATGTGGGTGGGTATCATCCGATCCAATGTGGGCCCAAACAGAACAAAATCAGGGGGAGGGTAATTTGCTCTCTCTGCTTGAACAGGGACACCCTGTTCTCTTGCCCTCAGACATCAGTGTTCTTGGTTCTTGGGTTTCCAGACTCAGCCTGGAACTTCTTCAGACTCAGACTAAATCACACCACCAGCTTCCCTGATTCTTTAGTGTGTAGGCAGTAGATTGTTGGGTGTGAGCCAATTCCCATAACCAATCTTTAAATATAGAGTGGTCATAAAGTTTGTGTGCAATTTAAAATTGCGCTCGAACTTTATGGCCATCCCGAGTATGTATATATATACACACACACACATACATATATATACACACACACACATACATATATTATGTATAATATATACATATTGTTCTGTTTATCTAGAAAACCCTGACAAATACAACTCTAAAACTTTGATTTTGTAAGTTAGCACATAACAACAAAGCAAAGTGAAACAAATAATTCAATAAAGACCTATTAAGGTGTGTGAGTCTTGTTTTGTGTAAAACAGAGTCTCACCCTTGAAGAGTTATTTAAGTGACCTGAAAAAAGTGTTTTAATCTTACCCTTTAAAAAATAAAAATAAAAATAAAGAATCTTACTCTTTAACAAATATCTAGGGTGGCACATCTGGGTCAGTGAGTAGGGCACTGGCCCCATATACCGAGGGTGGCAGGTTCAAACCCAGCCCCGGCCAAACTGCAACAAAAAAATAGCCGGGTGTTGTGGCGGGCGCCTGTAGTCCCAGCTATTTGGAAGGCTGAGGCAAGAGAATCGCCTAAGCCCAGGAGTTAGAGGTTGCTGTGAGCTGTGATGCCACAGCACTCTACCGAGGATGACAAAGTGAGACTCTGTCTCTAAAAATAATAATAATAATAAATTAAAAATAAAAAAACAAATATTTAAGTGATCTGAAAAATTAAAGCAAACAACCACCACCAACAAAAAAAATACAACTATGAGAGCCTCACCTTTAGAGATTATCATTTAATTAGCCCAGCAAAGGGTTCCCAAATTAAAAGTTCTTCTTAAATTTCTTAAAAGTTCCCCAGTGAATTGTAATGTGCAGCCAGGATTGAGAGTCACTGATTTAGGGTAGATAGGGAGGTTTGGAGAACTGGATCTAAGGAGAGGTTGGGTCCTATTGAAACTCTACATTTCTGTTTTTTAAAAGAAATTGTAGTTCATAAATTCCACGACAAGTATCCATTGGCATTAGTCTGGGAAAGTTTTCTAAAGGAGATGAAGCCTAAGCGGAGTTTTAAAAGAGAACAGAGAATGATTTTATTACAAGAATAGAGGAGGCAAGACTAGGTCAAGAACTTAGAAGTGTAAGAGTGAATTATGTTCAGAGCTGGAACAGAGCTTTTAACTGAGAACAGTTAAAGAATATCAAGAAACCATGATCCAAACTTTGTTTCCTCTCGGCACTCAGTAAGTAGTAATTAAATTTCATTGTTATTGAATTGAAATAATCTTAATGGAAAACCATCAAGTGGCTCAGATTAAGTTTTGTACTTATTACCGTATCCATTTAATCTTGGGTCTGCTTTCAAAGATTTAGATATACTGAAACCCAGGTATTATTGTTCATTGTCCCTCCCTACCAGGTATCATCTTTCCAGCAGCACAATGAATAGAAAATACATACTATTATGTGAAAATAAGAACTTCCACTTATTTTCAGCAGACCAAATGTCACCCTAACCCCAAGCAATGAAAGGTAACTTTGAATTTCCCAAGTTTTCCCCAATTCCCAAACTTATAAAATTTCCCAATATCCGCAAACAATGGATGGCTCTTAGGGATCCTGTAATGATGGCTCCATGACTAGGGGGAAAAAGGATTATATTTAGTAAAATATTTCCACTGAACTTTAGAATCTAATCATATCTTAAGAGTTATGCCTAGTTTCTTTTTTAAAAATTGTAAAACATTTCTCATCCAGTTTTAAATATTACTTTTTTTTTCACTAGAGAGCTAAGTTGAATACGGATAGTTTGGGAGATATGTAAAGAAACTAATCACTGGGCAATGAATCTAAAGTGAAATTTCAGTGAGACTTAACCTGAAAATCAAACACAGCCTTCCCATAAAATCTTCCCTTAAAAACTTTGTGATCAACACTTAAAGATCAGCCAACTGGAGCCCCAGCATCCAATCAAAACACCAAGCCCTACAGTACCAGTCATTCACTGGTAGCAAGACATGGCAGAACAGAAGATCCTTATCACTTTTAGGTGGAAATGTCATAAAATACGCTGTAATCATTAGTACAAGATGTAAAAACAGTGCAATATCTGACCCCGAAAAACACAGAAACCGTTTGGTGCTACCATCCTCCATTATAAATTCACCCAGTCAACAAACACTGAGGCTGCAGTGTCCCAGACACTGAACACAACAGGCCAGTCTCTGCCCTCATAGAGTTAAGCAGGGAGAAACTAGCAATGCACAATTAAACAAGTAAAAACATTATAATTAAATATTGAAATGTAGGCCAGGCAAGGGGGCTCACACCTGTAATCCTGGCACTCTGGGAAGCCAAGGCAGGTGGATTGCTGAAGCTCATGAGCAGGAAGTGAGACTCTCTCGCTACTAAAAGTGAAAAACTGAGGCAAAAGGATCCCTTGAAACCAAAAGTTGGAGGTTGCTATGAGCTATGAGGCCATGGCACTCTACCCAGGGTGATGGAGTGAAACTCTGTCTCAAAAAAAATTAATTAATTAAAGTAATGAAGGAGATTTCATTTTTTCAATGAAAATTGGTGGTAATATGAAGAAATTAGACTTTCTAGCTGTTAAAATACATCAAGTCCTCACTTAACCATGTAAATAGTTTCTTGGAAACTGCAACTTTAAGCAAAACAACATATAACAAAACCAATCCTTTCCTTATCGATGCTATAAAGAAATGACATCGAAAGATGTGAAGTTATTTGATGCCTACTCTACACTGTTGCTCTTAAAATCATAGTTTCCAAGAAACTATGATGTTGAAGACTTGTTATGTATCCAATTAAAGTTAGGTTGGCGCAAGAATTAAAGAGATCAGTCTATAAAGTTGATAGTTAAGAATAGCCACAACAGCCCAGAATGTGTCTGCTTTTTATGTAGACATCACAATTCAAGTTATTAAGCCAACACTGAATCTGATAATGCCTCCATCTGAGACTGACATAGTTTTAGCTTGTGAATTTATTGCTGTCAGTCTCTGGTGTTTAGGCATTTCTCATTCTTCCTCAAGAACTCAAGATGGAATGAAAAATTTCTGTGCCCATAGTGCCTTAAGAAGACAGGAGGCAGAGGTTACGCTTCCCAATTGCCTCTCCACAATGACATTGGCTTGTCAGGCCAAGAAAACTGCCGTGTGCATAAATAAGAACCTGTGTGGATCAAAATACAAGTGTATGACCTAGACGCATTTGGTACCACAGCTATAGCCTAATGACCCTTCTCAGTGGGATTTTGTGGGGAAATTAAACCACAGAGAAAATGATTGGAATGATTCTCTCTTTCTCTCTCTGTCTCTCTCTCTTTTAAGAGGGTCTGCTGGCTCAGTGCCTGTGGCTCAAGCGGCTAAGGCACCAGCCACATACACCTGAGCTGGAAGGTTTGAATCCAGCCTGGGCCGGCTAAACAACAATGATGGCTGCAACAAAAAATAGCTGGGCATTGTAACGGGCACCTGTAATCCCAGCTACTTGGGAGGCGGAGGCAGGAGAATGTCTTGAGCCCAGGAGTTGGAGGTTACTATGAACTGTGATGCCACTGTACTCTACCCAGGGTAACAGCTTGAGGCTATGTCTAAAAAAAAAAAAAAGAGGGTCTTGCTTTGTCTTCTGGGCTGGAGTGCAGTGGCATCATCACAGCTCACTGCAATCTCCAACTCTTGGGCTCAAGCAACTCCTTGCCTCAGACTCACAAGTAGCTGGGACTACAGGTGCCCCACTAATTTTTCTATTTTTTATAGAGATGAGGTCTCATTCTTGTTCAGCCTGGTCTTAAACTGTTGGCCTCCCAAAATGCTAGGATTATAGGCATGAGCCACCAAGCTTGGCTGATTATTTCTCAATTATCCCTTGGATGATAAATTGCCATTATAAACACATAGTAAAGAAGTCAATTCATTATGAACATTGAGTACATGCTTCAAAGTTTAATCTTGTCATGAAATCCCCGTGAAGAAGGGTGACAGGCAATAGCTAACATAGATTACACCCTGGACCTCCACCTTCTTTGAGCAATTTGATATTTCAGCCCTCTAAGTACTGGACAGCCAAAATTACAAGACAAATAACTATTTTACCATGTGTGTCTTGTGCCCTAAAAACTTTAAGGGCCATTAGGTTTTATTAGTTGTTTAGGATTGCTGTAACAAACTATCACAAACTGGGCAGAGTGACTGAATTTATTGTCTCACAATTCTGGAAGCTAGAAAGTCTGAAATCAAAGTTTTGGCAGTAGCCAGGAGTGGTAGTCATGCCTGTAATACTAGCACTTTGGGAAGCTGAGGTGGGTTAAGCTCAGGAATTTGAAACCAGCCTGAGGAAAAGTGAGACTGCCTGTCTCTACTAAAAATAGAAAAATATAGCTGGGTGTTGTGGCAGCTACTTGGAAGGCTGAGGCAGGGGGATCACGTGAGCCCCAGGAGTTTGAGATTGCTGAGAGCTATCACGTCACAGCACTATCTGGGTTGACAGAGTGAGAATAAAAAAAATGTTTTGGAAGTGTTGGTTCCTTCTGAGGACTGTGAAAGAGTGAGCTGTGCCAGGCCTCTCTTCTTCTCCTTGGCCTGTAGATAGTCAACTTCATGTTCACATGGCTTCTCTTCTATGGCTGCGTCCAAAGATCACCTTTGTACAAGGACAGCAGTCATATTAGTCATACTGGATTAGAGCCCACCTCAGTGGCCTCATTTTAACTTGATTTCCTCTATAAAGACCCCAGTAAGGTCACATGCCAAGGGAGTGGGGATTAGGCCTTTGAGAGATAGATTTGTGGGGTGGGGTACACAATTTATCCCATAACATAATAAACGTATATAAGCAACTACTGTATTCATTTTGCCTGGTCAGCTCCATTGCACTTTCTTCTTGAACTACAATCCCTTTTTAGTAATGACCACTACTCCCAGACATATAATCCACACTTGAGCAATCAAGGAAGCATCTTTCTCCAAGGTTATGGTTGGTTTACGGATGGGCACGTGACTTAAATTAGGCCAATCAAAGTCCTCCTGGGACTTTTCCCATGACTACGAGGAAAGACTGCTGGTGCTGGTGCCAAGAACCACAGAAGCCTGGAGACCATCTGTGTTGCACAAGGACAGACATTACCTGAGAATAAGGTGAGCCATATTGGATGCATGGCGCATTCTCCACATCACTCCTTCAGGACTGGGCACTGATTTTCCCAGCTGCTTGGAATATTGGCAGCTGATGGCTCTCGGCTGAGTTGCTCTCCATGAATCAAGCTCAGCTGAAGACAGAGCCAGCCCAGTGACTGACGGTGTACAGATGAGAGCTCATAAAGGCCCAGCACCCTTCCCTGCAGAGCAAACATCTCGAAAGGGTTATCTGGCTTCAGAGCGCCCACAGAATCAGTTGCCTCCCTCTGCCAACCTTGCTTCCTTTACTTCTCTCACCTTTGTTGATATTGAGAATACTTACCAGTAATTCATGCGTATAAATCTTCTTCTCAGTCAAAGCACAGTGCCAACCCAGAGGGAAGCAGCATTATAGGATCTTCATGACTTGAGGTTATGTATCTGTCCCTTGGTTCTTTTGGTAATATGAACCAGTATGTTTCCTTTTTCTTTCTTTCTTTCTTTTTTTTTTTTTTTTTGCAGTTTTTAACTGGGGCTGGGTTTGAACCCGCCACTTCCAGCATATGGGGCCGGCCCCCTACTCTTTTGAGCCACAGGCACCGCCCTGCATTTCCTTTTTCTACTTAAATTTTTTAGCTTTGGGTTCTTGTCACTTTCACTAAAATATGTTTAACTTATCAAGTCAAGAGACATATGAGTTATATATGCTTCATAACTGGGGCTCAAAACTGGCATGAGTTAAATACAACTCACTTAGCAGCTAATGTGTTTGACCTAATAAAGCACTGTGGCCCCAAGTAAAATAACTTTTTCTAGTATGGCAGTCAATATGTTAAAGTCATCCACAGGTACAGGGGCTGGGGGCGCCCGGCAATCAACATACGAACCTTGGTGCAACCTTTGACCAACACATAGCTAGGCAACCCCCAAGATGACTATCTTTTTTTTTTTTTGTAGAGACAGAGTCTCACTTTAACGCCCTCGGTAGAGTGCTGCGGTGTCACACAGTTTACAGCAACCTCCAACTCCTGGACTTAGGCGATTCTCTTGCCTCAGCCTCCCAAGTAGCTGGGACTACAGGCACCCGCCACAACGCCCAGCTATGTTTCTGTTTTTGCAGTTCAGCCGAGGTCAGGTTTGAACCCGCCACCTTCAGTATATGGGGCTGCGCCCTACTCAATGAGCCACAGGCGCCGCCCTCAAGATGACTATCTTAACATCCCTGGAACTTGGTCTTCCACTGAACTTCACCTCAGTTCTAACCTTCTCAGATCACCGCAGATGCTTTATGCTTTATGCTTTTTAGGTCCACTTAGCACCTAAAACTACCCTGTGAGGCAGGCATTGCCATCTTCTTTGATAGGAAAGAAATCCAAGTCACAGAGAGGGTAAGTAATTACTGAGTGGTTTGGAGTCCAGGAAGTCTGGCTCCAGAGACCTTAGCAGTCGCCTTTGAGGCCTGTACAACTTGGCAATACTTGGACCCTGGTTCCTACCTGCCAGGGTGCATATTAGACTGGTATCTGAGTCTGGGTTTCTGGCAATATTAGAATCAAGAGAAAGGGAACGAACATTTACTGGCCATCTACCTCATTCCAAATACCTTTTATGTATAAGTTCATGCAATGTTAAGAAAAAAAAAACCTGGAAAATTGGCTTCATTGCTCCCAATTTACACATAAGGAACTAACACCTGTATAGGTTAAGAAATGAGGCTCGGCACCTGTGGCTCAATGGGCTAAGGCACCAGCCACGTACACCTGAGCTGGCGGGTTTGAATCCAGCATGGACCTGCCAAACAACGACGACTGCAACCAAAAAACAGCTGGGTGTTGTGGCGAGCTCCTGTAGTCCCAGCTACTTGGGAGGTGGAGGCGGGAGACTGGCTCAAGCCCAGGAATTACAGGTTGCTGTGAGCTGTGATGCCACAGCACTCTATCCAGGGCGACAGCTTGAGGCTCTGTCTCAAAAAAAAAGAAAGAAATGAGCCCACAGCCTTCTATCTCCAGCTAGACCTGGATCTGGCTGATTCAAGAACATGTACTCTTGTTAAAACTGTAATAAACTGCATTGTTGTTTTGTTTTGTTTTGTTTGTTCCAGCAAATGGCCATCTGGATCCATTGAGATTCACTTATTTATTTTCATTTAGTTTCCTCTTTAATGACATCTGAATAGAATGTTTATATCTTTGAAATTGAGACTATAGAGAAATTGATTGAGAGGAATTCAGGCCACACCACGGACTTGCCACACTCTTATCTTGGGCAAACATTCATGTCCTACTATTAATAAGGAGTAATAGGGGCCAGGTGCAGTGGCTCACACCTGTGTTCTGGGAGGCCAAGGCTGGTGAATTGCTTGAGTTCACAAGTTGAAGACCAGCCTGAGCAAAAGCAAGATCCCTATCTCTAGAAAACAGCTGGGCGTTGTGGCAGGTACCTGTAGCCCCGGCTACTTGGGAGGCTGAGGCAAGAGGATCGCTTGAACCCATGAGTTTGAGGTTGCTTTGAGCTGTGAAGCCAGGGCACTCTACCAAGGGCGACAATGTAAGACTCTGTCTCAAAAAAAAAATGGAGCAATACACAGGAAGGGTTTCCATGGTAATCACTCCATGCTTTCTCATTAAAAGTCTGGTAAACATTTCTACCCACAGCTGAGTCGGGCCAGCGCCTCATCCTTGTCATGTTCTCCAGCCTTGCCCTCGCCCCAGTTCCAGACCTGACCTCACCAAATTACTCTTTTGAAGTTGTGACTTTGCAAGATTCTCCCCTGTTTTCCTTAGGGTTTTAGCTTTCCCTCAGGTGACCACAGTCACTTCCGGGTTAGTACATGGCATCTCCTATCACCACTGGCCTTTGTGTGCATTCATCCGCAGCCCTGTATGTGTCACTGAGTGCATCACCCTGCTGAGCACAGGACTCCTGGTCTGATCAGTGATGCTTTGTTCTTTGTTGTTCCTTCTCCAAGCGATGATTTCCCTGTGCCCACTAGGCCCCAAAGCAATCTTCAAAGGAAAGCATTGATTTTCAACAGGTATGCTGTGGCACAGTCGAATGCCTTGAGAATATCTTAGGTGTGCCTTGAAAGTTTTTAAAATATTATTAATTAAATTATTTTTAACACAAGTTCAAAGCACAGTAAGTATATTCTTTTTTTTTTTTCTTTACTTTTGTTCAACATAATTTAAGTCTGCTATGGAAGTTTAACTATAGGTTCAAGTGCACCATGAGATAAAGAAGGTTGAAAAGCCGTGCAGGAGAATGCCCCTCAGCTCCAGCACACAAGGTCAGGACCCCTTCTTGATCCTCTTCTCCTTCTCGTCCATTCTTTCCAGTCTCATGAGACAGATGGTCTCCTGAGTACTTTTAGAGTCCACTTGGCTTCTCAGCTCTCAGCATTTCTTCTGCCTTCCTATCATGTCTCTGCTCAGACCACCCTGGGAAGAGCCCTTTCTCCCATCTCTGTGGTTGTTGATGGAGAGGATTAAGCTCCTTAGGAATAGATGACTTTTCTCTGTAGTTGCTTCCTGGATCCTTTTTTAAAGATCTGTCTTCTTCCACAGCTTCAGGGTAAAGGACAAAAAGATCTGTACTTAATATGCAGACCTTGCAACCAGCCTCCCAACTACTTTTCCTGCAGAAGAACCCTTTCAATACCTAAAAATTCTTTTACTTTTTCATGTTCTGCCCTTTTGCATATATATTACACATTGTTATCCCCACATTGTAAGTCGTGTAATGGACCTTTTAGGATGTTTAATATAATTACGGTGTACTAAAAGAGCTGACACTCCTCTTTATGTATCTAAGTTAAGCTATAAAATATAAACTTGCATTTTGGGGCTGATCGTGAACACCACTTTTCTCTTATTTTACCATATTTATAAGTACTCTGATAATACATATTGGCATGTGCTTATTATTAATGCCATTTCTTCAAAAATTAACTCTTTAAAAATTTAAACATCAGGCCAGGCACAGTAGCTCATGCTCGTAATCCTAATATTCTGAGAGGTGAAGCCAGTGGATTGCTTGAGCTCAGGATTTCAAGACCAACCTGACAAGAGTGAGACCCCACCTCTAAAAATAGCTGGGCGTTGTGGCAGGCACCTGTAGTGCCAGCTACTCGGGAAGCTGAGGCAAGGGGATCTCTTGAGCCCAAGAGTTTGGGGTTGCTACGAGCTATGATGCCATGGCACGCTACCAAGGGTGACATAGTGAGACTCTGTCTCATAAAAAAATAAAATTTAAACACAAGTCTACAAAAAGTCATGCTATGGGTAAAAAAAAGGAATGACTTACGTTTAATGTGCCATCTTCTGAGCTAAGTCTTTTACAGACATTATCTTATTTAGTTCCTTGACAACCCTAAGAAACCTTGCAACCAGCCTTCCAACTACTTTTCCTGCAGAAAAACCCTTTCAATACCTAAAAATTCTTTTACTTTTTCATGTTTTTTTTAATTATTATTATTATAATAATAATTTCCAGGGAAGGAGCGACGGGGGTGGGGTCTTGGTGTGTGCCACACTTTTGGGGGGCAAAACACGATTGTAAGAGGGACTTTACCTAACCAATGCAATCAGTGTAACCTGGTTTCTTGTACCCTCAATGAATCCCCAACAATAAATAATAATAATAATTGCCAGGAAGCTAGCTGAAGCTCAGAAGAGTTGAATTACTTTAAGGAACGTTAGCAACTCGGAGCTAGGCCAGGGGGGAACTTGGTCATAACTATCATTACTAGCAAGTGATATTGCCTCCTGAAACGAGATAAAGATACAAAAGTGTGTGCATGTGTGTATGTATATGTGAGAGAGAAGGGGGGAGGGAGGGAAAGAGGGAGAGAGGAAGGAAAGAAAGAAGGAAAGGAGGGAGGATCAGTTACCTAGAACATAACAAACCTCAGGGTCTCACCAGAATAGTTTACTGGAAAAAACCCTCATTCTAGATTCAAAACTCTTACATATAGTAAGCTTAAAAGTATGCTGGTATTTTTCTTTTACGTAACCCATCACGTATATGGTTTCACACTGTTACAAAAAACGTCTTAAGACGTCATACTAACAATCAGATTTGTTTTGATTATTTAAATGTGGTCCATGAGAAACAAATAGCAAATGAGTCAGATAATTCCTTATGTCCAAATCGTGTGTTAATGGTAAGGTGTCCAGGAAGTTGAATTAATTTTTTCCGGTTTTCTCAGCCTACAAAATTGCCGTGTGGTGCACTGCCACTTCAGAGTGACAAATAGGCAACCACTCTACCCAGATTTCATTGAAAAGAGGGTTGTGATGTTAATAATAGCATTAGCAGTGAGTCACTGTGGCAGAAGCCGCAGCAGCAGCAATCATGATACTATATTTATTATGTGGGGATGGTGTTATTAAGGCCAGAAAACCAGAACACGGCATATTTGTCTTGTCCTCTTGTCATTTACCTGAAACAAGTGAATGATTCCTGTTCAGCCCCAGAATAAGTCCAAGAAGCTCTAATTTGTCCCTAGACTGATGATAAAGTGATAGAGTCTCTTTAATCCCCTTCCCATTTTGACATTTCGGTCAGTATCGGCCCTTGAGAATTGTGTTATGGCAAACAATCCTTATTGCCTGTCCTGGCTGGATGTCTTGGAGGCATCAAGATATTCACAAAAATTCCCTTTGAGTGTAGAAGTGGGCTCTGAAATTGTCCAAAAGCTCACACGCCATAAGTTGTAGGACTCAAGGCCGTCTAACCGTGCACTAAGATCTACATTCAAACTCACAGCAAACTTCCTAATTAGACACTTCTATAAACCTAGTAATGGAGACTGTGGGTTCTCTGGCTGAACATGCAACCCCTCTTCTTTCTGGTTGGAAAGATTAGAAACCTAGAAACGCTCCCTTCCATAACTCCCCTATAGCAAGTGTTCTACATGTGAGTTCTATTCTGTGCAGTAGATACTGTCTCGTGAGGAGCAGAAGGTAGAAAGGAGGCGGAGGCCATATTGCTGCCAATATTTCCATCATTTTTTTCTGCAGCAATATTTTGGGGCCTGTTCTCAGCTTGCTGGTATTGGGGGTAGTGGAAACAGTAGTGGTCATGTCTTGAATCCAGGTTCCTGACCACTAGAACACAACTGCAAAGCTATGTTCTTGAACTTGTAACTCTATGGGCAGTCCAGGAAGAAGACCCTCCCAAGTGTCAGATCCATACTGTTCTGGACCCTTAAAGCAACCCAGGCCTTTAATCCTGCACCAACAGGGGCAGCTGGAAGAGTCGTCCACCACATGGAGGGTTTGCTCTCCAGCACTCCCTCAGATGCACCCGGGGAGGCTGGGGGACCAAAAGAGCAAAGGATGAGCTGTGGCGGACAATGCACAGGAACAGTCCTTCCAGGAAGCAGATCCAGGACTAACCAAGGACCTCTCCTCGTTGCCAGGGTTCAAGTTCTCCCTATTCCAACCTAGCAGGAATTCAGAATTCTCATTAGCTAATAACCACTCTCTGCTTCTCATCCTTCTCTTTTCTAAATGAAAGTGTGCCCTGAAGTTACTCTGTTTCTACTTCTCCATTGTATTTTGGGCATGAAATGGAGGGCGAAACACCTTTCTATTCATTTACGGGCCAGTAAATCAAATGATCCACATTCCGCTCTGTTGGAGAGAACTGCACACTGTCCAGAGATCCCGGACTTGGAGCTGGCTGCAATATCTGGAAAGGGGTTTAGATTCTCTCCCCAGAGGCGGAGTGAATGTGTTCAATGCCTAGGAAGAGTGTGACTACTGAGGAAGCAAGAGGGGAGGAAGTGAAAGTCATTTTCCTTTAAAGATACAACTCCCAAGTACTCAGGAGTACATGACCGCGAACGTAGCAAGTGTATCTATCAGCATCCCCGACAGTTTAGTGCTGTCATGTGTCTAGACTCTGGCCAATAGGATGTAGATAGAGTGATTTTCATCTCTCCAGACTCGTGTCCCCCAAAAAGAAGGTGTGTGCACTCTCCCCTTGCCTGCTTTGTGGTGGATGAGGAGTTCTGGAGAAGAGAAGACACTTACTGAGGATGACAGAGCCGTCACTGGCACTGTCCTGACCAATTCTGGGCTGTAAAAGGACAGACTTGGACCGTTGCCTCATTCAAAGCACTCTATACCTGAGTTGCTTTGCGATAAAAGCACATCTTGTACTCGAACATTGTGTTTCATTGTACTAATGCAGAGACAAGGAGAAAAGTTAATGACTAGCTACACCACGGGCAAGATGGGGCCAAACTAGATAACAGAAATTAGAAGCACATGTAATAATTACTCGTTATCACTGTTACAACTCCTGGGGCTTTGCACTTCTGTGGTGTGTGTGGTGACCCCTGAGCCATCTTCGTTTCCATCTCCCGCTCTCTCTCCCCCGATGCTGATGTCCTCATGAGCTTCCCACTGTCTCCTACGCTCCACAAATGGGGAACAAAAGACAACTTGCTGCTCCTACACAGCCAGCACTTTCTCCATGCCTAACCCTTGCTGAGCACTTTATGTGATGCCTGGTAGACAGTATTATCGTCACTATTGAGAAAGGGGCAGCTCAGACATACTTATTAATTTCACCTAATAACTGGTAGGACCTAACTAAAAATCAGCACCTCTGCCTTTAAAACTTAGAATCACACAAATATACACAGCTCTATTAGTGTAATTTCAATTTTCACCAAATTGGATGGAAAAGTGGGTTTCTTATTTGTGTTCTGTGTGGAGTCCCTGAATCATGACATAAATATTCACATACTTCGGGCAAGTCCATGAATGCTTCAGCTCTTCTGGAGACTTTAAATTAATGTAGTAATGATGCTCATGAAACCCAAGTGACATTAGTGGCTTTTTTCTTGCATTCATGATTAAGCACTTCAGGTGTTTTCCAATATACTGTATACTCCTTTCCCTTTAGGAGCATTTAGTTCAGTGTTTTCCACCTTGCAGATTTATTGAAGAGAGCATAGCAACCTCCTGAAATTTTATCATAGCCCAATCTTAAATCAAAACTAAACAAAATAGACTAGATTGTAGCAAGAAATAAAATATCAGAATACATTGTGCACCATACAGGCAAGCATGATTGGGGAGGAAATATTGAAATGGGGGGTATGTGTATTAATATATAGTACAGAGTTTTCTAGCGCTGCCATAATAAAGAATTACAAACTGGGTGGTGTTGGGGCCATGCACTCTCTGTAGCTCTAGGAGAGAATCCTTTCGTGCCTCTTTTCAGCTTCTGGGCTGCTGGAGATCCTTGGTCTTCCTTGGCTTGCAGCTGTATCACTTCAATCTCTGTTCCCATCTTCACATGACCTTCTTCCCTATGTGTATATCTGCCCCTTTTCCTCTTCTTGTAAGGACAATGACCATAGTAAATTAAGGGTCCCCTTACTCCAGTATGGCCTCAGCTTAAGCAATTATATCTGCAACAAATAAGGTCACATTCTAATATTCCAGGTGAACATGCATTTGGAGGGATGCTCTTCAACCCGTTAAAAATATGTAAAAATACATGTGGGTGTGAGTGCTGACTGAGTCAATAAAAAATGTATTTCTTCCTGCAGGGCATGATCACAAATATGAAATCCTTTGATTCTGGTTGAAAGGGTCACAGGATCCCCTTGCCAATAGCAGCAAACTACTATGTCACACACTGAATGCATAAATTCTGAGCCATGTGTAACACTTGCTCTCATACTTAGTTGACAATGGCTGTGTAGTTGTTTGGATCATCATAAAATTTTGGAAACAGATGAAAATTACTAACCATGGTCTTTTTGATGTCAGTGAACATCATGAATAGTAATTATTTTGCAGCCATTTTGGTGATCTCAAGATGAATTTGAATTAGTAACCTGCAAAGAAGATTCTTGAATAAACAGATAATACTTCAAGGCCTTTAAAGATAAAGTTAGTCATAAAGTGAAAATAGAAGGCGTTAGTTGTATATTAGTATGAATAGCCAAGGATTGGAAACTCACTGTAAGTGCCAAGGATATGATGGACAACCCCTGTTTCACATCAATGTATCAAGTTTTCCTAAGCTAAAATGTTTGGAATATATTGCTGATAACAGGTAGAAGTTCACTGGGAAAGAGCTAAAGCAAATATAGCAAAATGGTAACACTCCCTTTTGGAGAGTGGAACACAGATACTTTTCATAATTTTCTTACTACTTTCCTATGTGTTGAAACATTTTTTTCTTTCTCTTTTTAAGAAACGAATTGCACCGGCTGGGTGCGGTGTCTCACACCTGTAATACTAGCACTTTAGGAAGCCGAGGCAAGTGGTTCGCCTGAGCTCAGGAGTTTGAGAACAGCCTGAGCAAGAATGAGACTCCATCTCTACTAAAATTAGAAAAACTAGCCAGGCATCGTGGTGGGTGCCTATAGGGCCAGCTACTTGGGAAGCTGAGGCCAAAGGAGCATTTAAGCCCAAGAATGTGAGGTTGTTGTGAGCTATGATGCCATGGCACTCTACCAAGGGTAACAGAGAGAAACTCTGTCTCAAAAAAAAAAAAAAAGAAAGAAAGAAACAGATGCACCAGATAGGATCATTTTGCTTATTCAGGCCTCATTTTCAGAATTCCTGATGTCCTTCTGCAGACACCTATAAACACACCTCCTAAACTATTCTCTTACTTTTGAGTGTCACACTCAGTCTTTAATTTCACCAGGCCTGGAGTCCCGTTGTGGAATGGTGTCCATGGAGGTCCTGGATCCTCCTCTCTAGTTACTCTGGTTAGTCCTCACGGTCTCAGAACGCCTTCAGGATCATCACAAGGAGGCCCAAGAGAACTACTGGGAGGTGTAGGGAGTTGTACCCAGAGCACAAAAAAGACCAGCTTCCATGAATGACAATGGGATATGGGAGTGGTTTTCAAATTACCTTTTGGTCCACAATCTTAAAAGAATTTTAAAGACTGGCAATGGATATAATTTCCAATTTACATTGTCCTTTTAAAAGTTTCCAGTGGTGACCAGGCATGGTGGCTGACATCTATAGTCTCAGAACTTTGGGAGGCCAAGCTGGGAGGATCATTCGAGGCCAGGAGTTCAAGGCTGCAACTGAAGAAAGCTATGATCATGCCAATGCACTCTAGCCTGACCGACAGAGCAAGAACATGTCTCAAAAAAAGAAAAAGGAGTCAATGGAATCTAAAGAACCCAGTAGTTTGATACCCACAAGTATCTGGTTTTTTTTTAAAGATCTGAGCAAGAAGTTTCTTTTAGCAGTCAGAAACTTTACTTCATCTCTTGCTAACTCTGTTCTACCTACTTCACATAAATTTATCCACACGTGGTACAATTCTATGCTTAGAAATCTTTGTAGACCACTATATTGTATTATCTGCAGAATTATGTATATACATTAAAAATTGTTTACGTTATGTGCTCATAATGCTCTGATAACATTTTCTATCATTACAATTATTAGTACACAGTTGATCAAAACAGTATTAGTATGCTGACACTTTTGGTAATTATTAAACAAAAAAGGATTTTTTTTCTTTTTTTTTTTTTTGAGACAGAGCCTCAAACTGTCACTCTAGGTAGAGTGCCGTAGCATCACAGTTCACAGCAACCTCCAACTCCTGGGCTCAAGTGAGTCTCCTGCCTCCGCCTCCCAAGTAGCCGGGACCACAGGCACCCACCACAACGCCCGGCTATTTTTTGGTTGCAGCTGTCATTGTTGTTTGGTGGGCCCAGGCTGGATTCGAACCTGCCCCGCTCAGGTGTATGTGGCCGGCGCCTTAGCCACTTGAACCACAGGCGCCAAGCCCAAAAAAGGAATATTTTGCTTGAAGTGCAGCTGTTAATGAGATAAATGACACTTTGTTTTTAAAAAATTAGTTCATATGTCTATCCATAAATACTATTTATTACTAATATGAAAATGACTTGGGATCATATTTGCTTCCATTTTTTTTAGTTTATAAATGTGAGGGTTAAGAAATCTTGATTATATAAATAAATATATAGGACTAGAAAAGGCTTTTCCGAAACAAAGTCACTCAATTCTTTGAACTTTATCTGAATTTTATGTCAAAAATCACCTAGTGATTTGTCATAACATTATTTTTCATGTTCTATCAAATGACAACTTGATTAGGCCTATCTTCAATTTTGTTGAAAGAAAAGAATTGGAAACCACCTGGCTTGTAAAAGAATTTTTATATTCACTTGTAATGACTTTGTCCATGAAAGCTTTGCCAAGACTTATCAAATGGGTATTAATTATGTACGTTACTTTTGAATTAAAGTTATTATTATTATTTTTTTTTTTTAGAGACAGTCTCTTATTTCGTCACCCTCGGTAGAGTGCCATGGCATCACAGCTCACAGCAACATCCAGTTCTTGGGCTTAGGCAATTTTCCTGTCTCAGCCTCCTGAGTAGCTGGGACTACAGGCACCTACCACAACACCCGGCTATTTTTGTTGCAGTTTGGCCGGGGCCGGGTTTGAACCCGCCACCCTCGGTATATGGGACTGGCACCCTACTCACTGATCCACAGGCACTGCTCTTAAAGTTATTTTTTTTTTTTTTTTTTTTTTTTTGTGACAGTCTCACCTTATCGCCCTGGGTAGAGTGCCGTGGCGTCACACTGCTCACAGCAACCTCCAGCTCTTGGGCTTAAGCGATTCTCTTGCCTCAGCCTCCCTAGTAGCTGGGACTACAGGCGCCCGCCACAGCGCCCGGCTATTTTTTTGTTAGTTTTTTTTTGTTTTGCAGTTCAGCCGAGGCCGGGCTTGAACCTGCCACCTTCGGTATATGGGGCCGGCGCCCTACTTGCTGAGCCACAGGAGCCGCCCAGTTAATGATTTTTTAAAGACGAATGATGTAACAGAGACCGTAATTTGAGTATCTGGTACCATGTTTATAGCTGTGTTTTCAGAAAACTTTCTGTGTGGCCGTGGTGAATGAATCCCTTTAGAAACACCACTGACCATATCTTGTCTCAGTTGAAAAGAAGGTCAGATTGGCTCCGCGCCTGTGGCTCAACGGGCTAAGGCGCCAGCCACGTACACCTGAGCTGGGGGGTTCGAATCCAGCCCAGGCCCACCAAACAACAATGGCAGCTACAACCAAAAAATGGCCGGGCATTGTGGCAGGCACCTGTAGTCCCAGCTACTTGGGAGGCGGAGGCAAGGTTGCTGTGAGCTGTGATGCCACAACGCTCTATCGAGGGTGACAGCTTGAGGCTCTGTCTCAAAAAAAAGAAGAGGGTCAGATTGAAATCTGGGCCAATATTTTTTATATTTGAATTTTAAATGTAATTTTAAATTTCTGTGTAACTTATGTATTTTAAATATCTTGTTAACCAATTTTATTTTCTTTCAGTATTTCCTTGTGTGCCAGAACGTCCCGGAATGCCCTGTCCAGGAGAAGACAGTGAGTGTCCACACCCCTCACAGAGCTGTCAGGCAGTGGAGAGTGGGCAGGGGTCAGAGCAGAGCTGACCGTTCGTTGGGATCCCTTTTCCAGTTTTCAGTTTAGTTTAGAATGTATTAAATGCCCAAATTCTGCTTTTGCCAGATCAAATCCAGATAGTTCTTAGTTAAAAGCAATGTAATACCTGTTGCACGTTATAAGAAAGGAAAATTAAGATATTTTAAGTCTTCCTCATTTTTAATCTTGGAATTTTTTTTTTTTTTTTTGAGACAGAGCCTCAAGCTGTCACCCTGGGTAGAGTGCAGTGGCATCACAGCTCACAGCAACCTCCAAATCCTGGGCTCACGCGAGTCTCTTGCCTCACGCCTCCCAAGTAGCTGGGACTGCAGGTGCCCGCCACAACGCCCAGCCATTTTTTTGTTTGTTTTGGTTGCAGCCGTCATTGATGTTTGGTGGGCCCGGGCTGGATTCGAACCCACCAGCTTAGGTGTACGTGGCTGGCGCCTTAGCCCGCTGAGCCACAGGCGCCGGGCCAGAATTTTTTTTTTTTTTTTTTGAGACAGAACTTTAAGCTGTCACCCTGGGTAGAGTGCTGTGGCATCACAGCTCACAGCAACCTTCAACTCCTGGGCTCAAGCAATTCTCTTGCCTCCGCCTCCTAAGTAGCTGGGACTACAGGCACCCATCACAACGCTCGGCTATTTTTTGGTTGTAGTTGTCATTGTTTGGCGGGACCGGGCTGGGTTGTAGCCACCAGCTCTGGTGTATGTGGCTGGCATCCTAGCCCCTGAGCTACAGGCGCTGAGCCTAGTCTTGGAATTTTCAACCCTATGGAGAAGTTGAGACAACATTGAAAACAAGGACCCCTTTGCCCAGAGGTTCTAGTTGTTAACATTTCCCCTTTTTGCTTTACCTCTTTATGTGTAACATGCACATACAAGCATAGAAAATGCACTTGTTTTATTATTTTTTCTTTGTACCATTTGAGAGTAAATGGTGCGACTCTTCACCTCTGTGTACTTGAATGTGTATCCTTTGGGATTGTTTGGAAATTGCTTTTTTTTTTTTTTTGTAGAGACAGAGTCTCACTTTATTGCCCTTGGTACAGTGCCGTGGTGTCACACAGCTCACAGCTGTCGGGCGCCCTATGGCCTGGTCTCGGTCACCGCAGGAAGGAACCAAGTGTGACACGGATTTGAAGTACAAGCTGCGGGAGGCGGGCTCACCTTAGTTGCAGGGTAGCCCCCTCCGCAACGGCTATTTAGTAAGGTTATACACAACAGGTGTGCAGAGTTAAGGTAATCACATATGAGGGCCACCTGCGTAAGGCTTGCCACATGCTCTCCTCGCGTGTTCTCTCCCCACAACCCTCATGAAAAACTACTAAGCACTTGTTGAAAACTACTAAGCATCAATGTTTAACACATGCTAGTGAGTGACCAACCTTATCTCATTCCGGAACACTGAGTTACTTGGGGGATTGCCCCCAGGTCAGGAAACGTCTCTAGGCTTGCTGGGAGACTGTCCTGTTCTCAGCTTTCCTTTTAATGTGATAAGAATCAGTAACTGTCCTTTGCAAGCATGGTGTCCAGTCCTCTACACACAGCAACCTCCAGCTCCTGGGCTTAGGCGATTCTCTTGCCTGAGCCTCCTGAGTAGCTGGGACTACAGACGCCCGTCACAAAGCCCAGCTATTTTTCTGTTTTGCAGTTCAGCCGAGGCCAGGTTTGAACCCGCCTCTTTTGGTGCATAGGGCCAGTGCTCTACTCACTGAGCCACAGGCACCACCATGGGAATTGCTTTTGAATGTCTGAGCCAACGGCACTCGCTCCTGAGGTGAACTGGAAGAGTCAAAGTATTTGTTGTGATGCAATGTCAATATGCTGACTTGTGTTAGAGCGCACGTCACTGGTTGTGATGTGTGGTGCACTTTACCAACTGTGGGTGTCAGGCACGCCTCTTCCATTTACAGTTTTTGTACCTGTCCGTGAGTTTAGAAGGAATAGTGGCAAATGTTTTGCTTTGAATTAAGTGAAATTGTTATGAACTGTGAATTGTGACTCTTCATGCTCCTTAGTGAGAAGGGAAAATTAAAGAGCTGTGGGTCTTTGTCCCCACGTGCTGTAAAGGAAGGAGGGATAGAGGGCTGCGGGGCCTGAGGCGACAGTGGAAAGTACAGTCTGGGTTCCCTGGGGAAATTTCTTGGGGAAAACCCAGTGGCAGGGGATTAAAGCCGCCTTCGCAGAGCTGTTGGAGCAGCCGCCATCTCTGTTCAGAGGTAGGACAAGGCTTGGAAGCAGAAATTATACTCATTGTGTTTCATGCTCACTCCCCCATTAGAATTTACTGGGGGATATTTTGATACCACCTCTCCCTCAGCAACATGTATGTTTGTCCACTAGGGTATGCAGGGAAATTGATAACCACTCATGTGCTGTCTTGGCCCTTTTAATTCCTAGGCAACATTAAAATATTTAAATTTAAGGTAAGTTCTAGTTCATGGAAGTTTCTGAAATAGAATGTATTCTTAGGTTAAAATACTGTTAACCGAAACTTTCTGTTTTGGTTACTGCTAACAATATTTAATTAAAAGTACCTTTATTTTAATTTTTTTTTCTTTTGAGACAGAGCCTCAAGTTGTTGCCCTCAATAGAGTGCTGTGGCATCACAGCTCACAGCAACCTCCAACTCCTGGGGTCAAGCAATTCTCTTGCCTCTGCCTCCCAAGTAGCTGAGACTACAGGTGCCCTCCGGCTATTTTTTGGTTGCAGCTGTCGTTATTGTTTGGTGGGCCCAGGCTGGATTTGAACCCATCAGCTCAGGTGTACGTGGCTGGTGCCTTCGCTGCTGGAGTCACAGGTGCCGAGCCTAAAAGAACCTTTAAGTAGCCAGGCACAGTTGTGGCACCTGCAGTCCCAGCTACACAGGAGGCTGAGTCAGGAGGATTGATTGAGCCCAGGAATTAGAATCCAGCCTGAGCAATGTAGCAAAACGCTGCCCCTTAATTAAAATAAATGAGTAGAAGCATCTATATTTAAGGTTTTGGCAGAGCATTGCAGCTGGTCTTCACCATCACAGCTTTAAATAATAACCCCCGAGCTGCATTTGCTGTGATGCGTGAGTTCAGGAATCCAAAGTAATCTTTTCATGGCACCAACTATTCCTGCGGGATGTCGTCACTGGTTACTAGGAGGCAATGTGTATAATCCTGATGGACTTTACTGGAATCGTGAAGGGAGACTGGGTTTGATCTTCTGGAACTTCTTTCTCTAAGTATGTTTAAGAAAAGTATTAATATAAAGAACATTGGATGAGAGGTTATTGGGGGATAAGATGCTCTTCTGGTACAAAGTAATACTTATAAATTACTTGCAAAATGTAAAATGTAGGTTCAGCACCTGTGGCTCAATGGACTAAGGCACCAGCCATGTACACCTGAGCTGGCGGGTTCGAATCCAGCCCGGGCCCGCCAAACAACAATGACGGCTGCAACCAAAAAATGACCAGCCATTGTGGCAGGCGCCTGTAGTCCCAGCTACTTGGGAGGCAGAGGCAAGAGACTCTTGAACCCAGGAATTGGAGGTTGCTGTGAGCTGTGATGCTACAGCACTCTACCCAGCTTGAGGCTCTGTCTCAAAAAAAGAAAAAAATGTTGACAGACACATTTGGAGCAAGTAGGGAGATTTGCACATGAACTATCTGTTGGGTGATTCGGAGTCAGTGCTGGTTTCTGAGGCATGGTAATGACATGTGCAGGCTCAGGAGATTGTCCTTAATCCCAGGCGGTGGTTACTCAGGTACGTGGAGCTTTTACTGAATCTACAAGTGATTCAGAAAGGAATAGTATGCTCTTGTAGCAAGGAAAGCAAATGAGACAAGACATTAATAATTGGTAAAGCAGGTGCAGGATGCAGGTGTTTATTCTTTCATCTTTTCTGTGGACTTAAAATTATTCAAAATTGGCTGGGTGCAGTGGTTCACAGCTGTAATCCTACCACTCTGGGTAGCCCACGTTGGAGGATCACTTGAAGCCAGGAGTTAAAGACCAGCCTAAGCAAGAGTGAAACCCCGTCTGTATTAAAAAATAAATAGAAAAAAAAAAATAGCTGGCTGCGGTGGCACACACCTTAGTCCTAGCTAAATGGGGGGTTAAAGAAGAAGGGTTGCTTGAGCCCAGGAGTTTGAGGTTGCAAATGAACCATGGTTATGCCACTGCATTCCAGCATGGTGACAGAGAGACTGCCTTAAAAAAAAAAAAAATCTTTTTGGGCAGTGCCTATGGCTCAAGGAGTAGGGCACTGGTCCCATGTACCGGAGGTGGCAGGTTCAGACCCGTCCCTGGCCAAAAACTGCAAAAAAAAAAATTTTTTTTCTCTTTTCAAAATAAAAAGTTGGAAAATGTTTTAAAAGGAAAGCAATAAGGCAGCACCTGTGGCTCATCGAGTAGGGCGCCGGCCCCATATACCAAAGGTGGCAGGTTCAAACCCGGTCTCGGCCGAACTGCAAAACAGAAAAATAGCCGGGCGTTGTGGCGGGCACGTGTAGTCTCAGCTACTCGGGAGGCAGAGGCAAGAGAATTGCCTAAGCCCAGGACCTTGAGGTTGCTGTGAGCTGTGTGACGCCACAGCACTCTACCAAGGGCAATAAAGTGAGACTCTGTCTCCATGAACAGAAAAAAAAAAGGAAAGCAATAGCAGTTGTTTAAACATTCACTCCATGGTTGGTACTTTCATCTAGTCCCGCAGTGCTCAACCTGTGGGTCACTTGCCACTCACAGGAACTGTATTTTTTTTTTGAAACAGAGCCTCAAGCCGTCACCCTGGATAGAGGGCTGTGGCATCACAGCTCCCAGCAACCTCCAATTCCTGGGCTCAAGCGAGTCTCCTGCCTCCGCCTCCCAAGTAGCTGGGACTACAGGCGCCCGCCACAACACCTGGCCATTTTTTGGTTGCAGCTGTCATTGTTGTTTGGTGGGCCCGGGCTGGATTTGAACCTACCAGCTCAGGTATACGTGGCTGGCGCCTTAGCCCGTTGAGCCACAGGCGCCGAGCCACACAGGAACTGTATTAAAGGGCTGCGGCATTAGGGAGGTTGAGAACCACTGATCTAGTTCCCTAAAGAATCTATTTTACAGGTGGCACCTGTGGCTCATCAAGTAGGGTGCCAGCCCCATATACCCATATACCGAAGGTGGCGGGTTCAAACCCAGCCTTGACCGAACTACAAAACAGAAAAAAAAAAACAGCCAGGCACCTGTAGTCCCAGCTACTGGGAGGCTGAGGCAAGAGAATTGCCTAAGCCCAGGTGCTGGAGGTTGCTGTGAGCTATGTGATGTCACGGCAGTCTACGGAGAGCAATAAAGTGAGACTCTGTCTCTACAAAAAAAAAAAAAGAGAGAATCTATTTTACTTTTGCATATTCAGGTTTTTATCAATATATTTCTTCTGGCAATGAATATCATGAAAAAATTGGAGACTTAATTATAAAATAAATTTTATTCACACTTTTTTTCCTTTTTTTAAACTTCTACTCTCTTTTCAGAATCCATCTACCGAAGAGGTGCACGCCGTTGGAGAAAGCTTTACTGTGCAAATGGCCATACTTTTCAAGCCAAGCGTTTCAACAGGGTAAACTGTTTGTTAAATGCTGATAATTTGAGACATCTTTTTTTTTCCTTTTTGAAATGAAAGAAAGGTGGTTTTATCATTAAGTCCTGTTACTCCTTTTAGACCTAAAGAAATAAGCAATGTGACCTTACCTTCCTGGTTTGGGGGGGGAGGGCAGTATACCTGTAATTGTTTTTTTAAATAAATGTTCATTCCAGCTATGAAAAGTGACGTTAACACATTATCCAAGAATTATGTTCAGTTTAACATAATTAAACATTCACGGGCATTTTTGAAAAATGAATTTTGCTAATATGGCTTAGAAACAAAAACGTCTTTACAGTCCCAGTTACCACAGGTAACGAGTCCTTAACGGGGACACGGGGACGGTCCTCCCGCAGATGGAGTCAGCATTTCAGAATTACATCTGTTTCAAGCCAGCGGCAGGAGCCCTTCACATCCCCCTGGTGTCCTGACAAGTCTGCTTAGCCAGACTTCAGTTCTCAAGCCATTTCTATTGAGCACTTTCAATGACGTGGGTAACCTAAGTGGGAGCCAGACTGGCCGAGAGTCTTCACTGTGGCGATTCTGAGTCTTTCCAGCAAAATATTCTGAACAGAAAATGAAGAAATTTCTCAGTGGCAATTACAGAGTCACATGTTGTATTAAAACAGTCACTTCATGGGATGGCTGCAAAGGCTGCTACTTCTCTTCAGACACATGTGTTTGTAGGTTTGAAATGCTGTTTCTGACTCTTTTGCTGGATTTTGTGGTGTTTCAAATCCATGTGCACTGAAGCTTCTCTCGGAAAGTCTTTAATTAACGTGGTGATTGTTAAGTGGGATTTTGCTCCTCAGTCATTGTGCACTTTGGCACCCTCCACCCCGCACACATCATCCTGCCCACAGCGGTCCCCTTCTTTGGTGGGATAGGGAGGGGGACACCCAAGTGAGTGGGCTCCACCTCCGGGGGGAGTTACCGTTGATAACCGTCGACTGTGGCAGCCAGTCCCGTTCTAAAGCTGCCACCCTGGCCCTTGGTGTGTGTGGAGACCATCACCTGCAAACCCAGGCTCTCCTTCCTGGGGCCCTGCTGCCTGCTGAGACTCACTCCCGGGAAGGCCTGGCTTTGGTTCCATCTCTGGTCAGGAAGGTTCAGGTTTCCTTAGGAATTTTCGAAAGGCTGTTCTGCCATACGTATTTCTGCTTTAATTCACTTCTGTTCTCATTACTCTGAATTTTAATTGTGTAAGGTCTAAATATAGTGGGACTTAGAAAGCAACATGGGTTTGGTGCCTGTGGCTCAAGTGGCTAAGGCGCCAGCCACATACACCTGAGCTAGCGGGTTCGAATCCAGCCCCAGCCCACCAAACAAAAATGACGGCTGCAACCAAAAAATAGCCGGGCGTGTGGCGAGCGCCTGTAGTCCCAGCTACTTGGGAGGCGGAGGCAACAGACTTGCTTGAGCCCAGGATTTGGAGTTTGCTGTGAGCTGTGATGCCACAACACTCTACCCAGGGCGACAACTTGAGGCTCTATCTCCAAAAAAAAAAAAGAAAAGAAAGCAACATGGTCACAGATTCCACTGCCTCTTTAAAACAAGCTTTCTTTTTATTTTTCATTGACTTTTATAGCTTTTGAAAGACTATGTATAAGGAAATTTTGTTTTGTTTGCCATGGACTGACAGCTGACACCATGATGAAGGGGGCTGAGTTAAACAAGGCCTCTTATTCTCCTTACTTTACCAGTCTGCTGGGAAATGACTGCTAATGAAACGTTATTGCTCGCTCTCTGCAGCGCGCCCACTGCGCCATCTGCACAGACCGCATTTGGGGCCTCGGCCGCCAGGGTTACAAGTGCACCAGCTGCAAGCTGCTGGTTCATAAGAAGTGCCACAAGCTGGTCACAGCCGAATGCGGGCGCCACGCTCTGCCAGCGGTAAGACTGAGGGGCTGCTTTCCTTTTATATAAAGCATGTTGGAGACCCAGGCACAGTGGCTGGCACCTGTAATCCCTGCCTCAGGAGATGAGATGGGTGGAGCTCAGGAGTTCAAAAAACCAGCCTCGGCATGAGTGAAACTCTGTTTGTACTAAAAATAGAAGAACTAGCGGGGCGGGGTTGCAGTGCCACGTGGGAGGCTCAGGCAAGAGTTGGAGGTTGCTGTGAGCTATGATGCTACAGCACTCTATCCAGGGTGGCAGAGTGAGACTCTGTTTCAAAAAAAAAAAATCTTATTTCCTTCAACATCCAAAAGTAGAATTAGTGGGTCAAACGATACAGTTTTTGAAAATGATACTGGTGCATCTTTCTAAATTGTTCTCTAGACAATTTGTGTTTATTCACAAGACTTTCCTCAGGCATCGTAAAAGTAGGTTATTGCAGGTGACTCTTTGGGATTAGAATTATTTAGCTGGTCCATATAATGGGTTTGTAGTTAGTGGGACAGTTGTCAACTCCAGGAGATGAAACATTATAATCCAAATTTATTTAGGCTACTGTTGATACTCTTGTGTATTCTTAAGTAAGAGAATGATTTGTGTGTCCACAGCTATACAAGGAAAGATGGGCAGGGTTAGTGTCACGCTGCTATTTTATAATGGGAGGTCAATGCATTTAAAAATTCATAAGCTTACTTATAAGTCTGTCTTGAAGACAGCCTTAAAATTATAACTGTATAATTAAGCATTTTTCTTAAGTTTACTTTTTCCTGATAGTATTCATTAAATGTGGGTCCAAAATTAATAAATTAGTAACACTTTGTGCTTAAATTAACATTCTTCCAGAGATAAGTCAGTTTCCAGGAGGTATTTCTTTTCCTTTTAGAGGGCTACTAAGACCTTTGAGAATCTTCTGAAAAATGAGAAACCCACAGAAATTTACATACAATTTGAAGAGTTTTGTGGACATCCTGAATTCTGTCTCTGGACCCAGCTCCTCTGCTCGTATTCTGGACTTCTTTTGCCAGAAACATACGTGGAGCTTGAAGGTCTAGGTGGTGGGGAGAGAAGCAAACCAGAGCATCTGGGAGCTCCTTTGTTTCTCCTGGCGGGCCTCAGGCTGAAATCCTGAAACTAGTTTTGTGTTCTGTTTTCTGTAAAATATAGCTAACAATATCTCCTTCACAGTAGTATTGCATGGCTTCATAAAATAAAATTATATGTAAAATATGGTAATGTAATTCTCACTTATTAAGTTATATTCTTTCGCAGTTAAATACTAGTGTGCTGTGTCTCACTGAAATAGTTTCCGGACTTAAAGAGGTTTTGGGATTTTACAAGAATCTCCTAAGTTCCTGTGTCTCCTGATGTATTTGCAGGAACCACTGATGCCCGTGGACCCGCCGTCTGTGCATCCAGCCCACACACAGACAGGTGAGGACGAGCCCTGCTCTCGACAGAATAGCTTCTCACTCTGACCTCACTGTAACTATGTTTATGCTTTTCCCAAATGAAAGTAGGTTAGCATACTCTGTGGTAGTAAAGCCTGTCACAATATGTAACTGACTCGTTTGTCTTTTTTTCCCTGAGATGGTGTCTCATTCTGTCGCCCAGCCTACAGCACTGTGGCTCAAGGATCCCCCTGCTCAGCCTCTGAGTAGTTGGGACTATAGGTATCCGCCAAAATACCTGGCTGTTTTTAGAGACAGGGTCTCTCTTTTGCTCCTGCTGGTCTTGAACTCCTGAGCTCAGTCAGTTCACCTGCCTCTCAAAGTGCTAGGATGACAGGCATGAGCTCCTGCGCCCAGCTACATTTGGCTTTTTTTAAAAACAACTATGTAAACTACAACAGATGACTATTTTTTTTCTAACTCAGCTAAATTTCTTTGAGATCCTTTAAAATCAGCAAACTCAGTTGTTTTCTTTTTCTTTTTTTTTTCGTGACAATCTCACTTTGTCACCCTGGTAGAGTGCTGTGGCATCATAGCTCACAGCAACCTCTAACTCCTGGGCTTAGGCAATTCTCTTGCCTTAGCCTCCCGAGTAGCTGGGACTATAGGTGCCCACAACGCCCAGCTATTTTTTTGTTGCAAGTTTGGCTGGGGCCAGGTTCAAACCTGCCACCTTTGGTATATGGGGCCAGTGCCTACTCACTGAGCCACAGGCACTGCCCTTCTTTTTTTTGAGAGAGTCTCACTATATCACCTTGGGTAGAGTGCTGTGGCATCACAGCTCACAGCAACCCCAAACTCTTGGGGATAAGTGATTCTCTTACCTCAGCCTCCCAAGTAGCTGGGACTACAGGCACCTGCCACAGTGCCCAGCTATTTTTTGGTTGTAGTTGTCATTGTTGTTTGGCAGGCCTGGGCCTTCGAACCCGCCAGCTCTGGTGTATGTGACTGGCGCCCTAGCCACTGAGCTATAGGTGCTGGGCCAAACAGTTGTTTTCATAATGAAAAAATACAAAGCTGATCTTGCGAGCCATGTTGTGTTCAAGTGACCTATTTTAATTAAAAGCTTTAATATCAGAAATAGAAATTATATAAAAGATACTGAGATGCTGTTAGGAAATTCCAGAGAGATGACATAGCTCAGTGTTGGGTACCTGACCTTAAGCACAGGTTGGGGCTACGCAGCCTCATCTGCTCTGGACTGAATCAAGAAGGGGAGACAGTGCCTTCTCCTGGCCATGCGGGAAGCTGGCTGCATGAAGTACAGCCCATCCCTGTCCGTCTGCACTGGGCTGACGTGGCTGTCAGGAAAATGTGAAGGGAGCAAGGAATGAAAACCACGGGCTCTGTCTGTGTGCTCAGCATAGTAAAAGGTTTAAATATAGTTTACAGAGTCATCCTTACAGAAGAACGTGTTTGATTAATTTGTAAGGAGGAAAGATGTTTTTGGAAATAGAAACATTTGTTACATGCAGTAAGCAGGCTAGCAGATTATTCTGTCTTCACCGGAGAGCAGGATTTTGCCGTTATATTTACTTAGCAGGACAGGCATTGGCTTTTAAATAATGAAAACTTATTCGGAAGTAAAAACAAAAAAAGAAAAAGAAAAAAATCAAAAAATTTTATGTCAAAGTCACTAATGGATGCTATGTTTTTCTTCCCCCCACCCTTCGTTTTTAACGTTGGGGGTTGGGTTTTAGTAATTCCATACAATCCTTCAAGCCATGAGAGTTTGGACCAAGTTGGGGAAGAGAAGGAGGTGAGAACACTTGTTTCACTGGACACTTACTGACTGTTTAGTAAGTAATAAGGCTCAGCAGTTTGAAAAGATGGCATGTTGACCTGTTTAGATTTTAGATCATAATGGTAAAATTCAGGAATGATTTTTAATGGTTCCAGAGTATTATCCTGATCTAATTTAGTAATTACTAATTTAATTTAAATTAGAAAATAATTTAAATTTTTTGCTTTAAAATAGATTGATCTGTAACTATAGTGTGCTTAGGACACTCACAGTGGTGTTCACAGTACAGGAGCGGGGCAGACCCTTCCCTTCTGTACTCTGAGTGCTTGTTTATGGTGTAAAATGACTAAGCACGTTAACTGCCACTATTCTGACTATTAAGCATTTTATCAGTTTTTAAAACAAAATAAATTTTCAATTTAAAATATTTAATTAAAATAACCTAAGAAAAACTAAGCTTATAGTGAAAAAGACCCCCGTGCCTCGTGTCTTCCACTCCCGTTTGACTTCTGAGAGACAAACCTTTTCCGCACGGTAGCCGCGTCCGTGACGTTGTCCCCTCTGTTCCTGGAGTCCGTGCGTTCTGGCCGTGAAGGGTACAGGCCACTGTGCCTCCCCCCTTTCCTGCGTCTCTCCAGAGTTTGATAGGTATTTTATATTTGGCTCCTCTTTTGGTTATGTTTTTAAAAGACAGTATTTATTATTGAAAACGTTTAATATAAATCAATATAACCACGCTCCCGTGTCTGTTACCCAGATAAAGCTTTCCCCGCACACGGCAGTCTTGTCTCACCTGCCCCTTCCTCATTCCTGTGTTATTTTGGAACAAATCTGATAACGTGTGTAATCTTACATCTGAATTTCTTCTTCGGTTTTTTGTTTTCTTGTTTGTTTGACAAAGTCTCTACTTCTCACCTACATTTTTTATTCCTTTTTATTTTTAGGTAACGTGTAATAATGGTACATATTTATGAGATAGAAGGACAAGGTTACTTGATGAGTCTGCCTGTCAGCCTGGAGCAGGGGCTGTGCTCCCGTCTGCACTGCTGCAGTCAGACTCCTCTCTCCCGCGGCTGCCTCAGCCCTTCCAACAGTTCTTGTTGGAGAGAGAGTCTCACTCTGTCCCCTGGGTAGAAGGCTGGGGCATCACAGCTCACAGAAACCTCAAACTCTTGGTCTCTGCAGGCAGAGTGGGGACCAAAGACCCCATTCTTGACAAGGGAAAACATCCCCAGAAAAAGAGAAAAGCAGAAATAAGCTGAGCAAGGTGGAATAAAAACAGTTTAGCTAGTTTGCTGTCAAACTAGCAGCTAAATTACTTCTCTGAGCAGTTTCCGCTTTTACTGGAAGCCTGGCCCGTGAGGGATACAGCTTGCAAACACCCCTGCTGTATCTGCAAGCACTCTGAAGAATAATGGCTATAACAAAAGTACATGCAAGGCCTGGGAAGGAGCATGAACCAGGCTGCCCCTGCCCAGTTAACAGTCAAGGCAAATATCCATCATAGCGATTTATATTATGGCCAGGACAGAGATCAGGGGAACTGCTGGAGCCCTGAACTATGGGCAGGGGGGTCCATAATACATATGCGCCCCACCCACCCCCACCCCCCGGTACATATATGTACCATTATAACAGAAGAGGACACCTCTGGGTGGAGAGGAGAGGAAAATTCCTCTGTTCTACTGATTCTTCAGACGAGGCCTGACAGCAGCGGAGCTGGAGGGGTCTCACCTCCCTAAGGCATCTGCGAGTGACCACAGACAGCAGGCCGCCTCCACACCAGGCTCAGGTTTCAGATTTCTCAGCGCTGCTCAGATTACAAAGTTAATGATTATAGATAGAATAAGAACGAACATGCTTACTCAGAGAAACTGCTGACATGTTTGTTCCCTCCCTCAGCTTACCATCTGGGCTCAATGAGAAATAGTCTTCAATAAAAGCTGGGTGGAACAGACACTCGGGGCTACTCACTGGAACCCTGCAAGCCAGCTGTGGTTCCCTGTGTTCCTACCTTTGAAAACTATTCTGCACGTGTCTCTTTATCTCTCACAGCTTTTTACTTTTTTTTCCTCAGTGGATAGCCAGCAGCTCCACAGGTCTTAAAGGACCCTGCCCCAGGGCGGAACCCCAGCCTCCCCATAGCTGGGACTACAGGCACCTGCCACAATGCTCAGCTAGCTTTTCTATTTTCAGTAGAGAAGGGGTCTTGCTCTTGCTCAGGTGGATTTCGAACTCATGAGCTCAAAGGATCCACCTGCCTCAGCCTCCCAGATTCTGGGATTATAGGTGTGAGCTGCCGTGCCTGGCATTTGTAAGATTTTTAATATACTTATAGATTGAAGAATAACTTACATACAGAAGAGTGCACAAATCATGAGTATATACCTAGATTAGTTCCACACGATGAATGTAACTATGTGATGACCACCTGGGTCATCCAGTAGGACCCACGGGCACGTCCATCTTGTGCCTCCTCCCTGATGCCTGACAATCATCTTAACACAAAGTAGTTTTGCTTTTTTCCTCCCCAAACTTTATATAAATGGATTCATACTTGTCTTAATCTGGCTTATTTCACTCCGTATTATCTGAGATTCAGCTGTGTTTCATGTTAAGTATTATATTCATTTTCATTGTTGATTTCAGTTTCTCTCTTGTGTTGTTGACTCTCCCCACACGGGATTGTCATGACTCACTGCTGGACGTCATTGTAAAATCTGGTGCACATGTACAACACTCCTGTCAAGGCTCACCTGGGGGTGGGGTTGCTGAGTCACGTGCACATTCAGCTTTACTAGATAATGGCAAACAGTTTTCCAAAGTGCTTGTATCAGTGTACACTTGGAACAACAACATGTGAGGTCCCCTCTGCTCCCCATCTTTGCAGCATCTTGGACAGCCAGCTGGCTGGATGTTCAGTGCAACAGTCACAGCTCAGGCAGCCTTGACTTCCTCAGCCCCCCGAAAGCTGGGACTGTAATTGTGTGTCAGCAGATCCAGCTAATTTAAAAACAATTTTTTGGGGGCGGCGCCTGTAGCCCATCTACTGAAGGTGGCGGGTTCAAACCCAGCCTCGGCAGAACTTCAAAACAGAAAAATAGCCAGGCATTGTAGCGGGCGCCTGTAGTCCAAGGAGTTGGAGGTTGCTGTAAGCTGTGTGACGCCATGGCACTTTACCGAGGGCAATAAAGTGAGACTCTGTCTATACCAAAAAAAGTGACAGAATCTCACTTTGTTGCCCCAGTTGAGTGCTGTAGCGTCATAGCCCACAGCAACCTCAAACTCTTGGGCTCAACCAAAGCTCTTGCTTCAGCCTCCCCAGTAGCTAGACATACAGGTGCCCACCACAGTGCCTGGCTATATTTAGAGATGGCATCTTGCTCTGGCTCAGGCTGGTCTTGAACCTGTGAGCTCAAGCCATCCACCTGCCTCAGCCTCCCAGAGTGCTAGGATTACATGTGTGAGCCACCGTGCCCAGCAAGGGTCTTGCTGTGTTTCCCAGGCTAGTCTCAACCCTCCCAAAGTTCTGGGATTACTGGCATGTAGCAGCAGGCCTTTCTGGTTTTAAATATTAATGAGAGACAGTGGCTCATAGTTTTCCCTTTTTGTATTGAATTGTCAGGATTTTGTATGAGGATAATGATGACATCATAAAACAATTTGGTAAGTGTCCCTTTTGTTTTGGTTTCCAAGAAGAGTTATTGTAAGATAGGCATAATTACTTTCTTACATTTTGAACAATTTGCTAGGAAAGCACTCGTGACCTAGAGGGTTTTTTTTTTAAGATTTTAATTCTAGATTCTATACGTGAGTAGATTTAGGACAAATCAATTCTCTATTTCTTTTTTTTTTAAGAGACAGAGTCTCACTTTGTCACCCTCAGTACAGTGCCTCAGTACATGGCATCATAGCTCACAGCAACCTCCAGCTCTTAGGCTTAGGGAGTCTCTTGTCTCAGCCTCCTGAGCAGCTGGGACTACAGGTGCTCGCCACAACGCCCAGCTATTTTTTTGTTGCAGTTTGGCCAGACTGAGTTCAAACTCGCCACCCTCTATATATGGGGCCCGTGCCCTACTCACTGAGCCACAGGTGCTACCCAGTTCTCTGTTTCTTAATTTTTGTTTTATCCTTCAGGATTTATTTAACCCAAACTTCCAATTTGTTGAAATTAGGTTGTTCATATTTGTGTATACGAAGCCATGCTGTTTTCATGTCTTGCCAGAATGATGCCGATTTGTTAGTCTTTTCAAAGAACAAACTTTTGACTATTCTGTTTTATGCTTGTTTCCCATTCTAGGGCACTGATTTGTCTATTCATGATTTTCTTATGGTTTTTTGTCTTTTTTTTTTTTTTTTTGAGACAGAGCCGCAAGCTGTCACCCTGAATAGGGTGCTGTGGCATCACAGCTCACAGCAACCTCCAACTCCTGGGCTCAAGCGAGTCTCCTGCCTCTGCTTCCCAAGTAGCTGGGACTACAGGCGCCCGCCACAACGCCCGGCCATTTTTTTTTGGTTGCAGCCATCATTGTTTGGCGGTCCCCGGCTGGATTCGAACCTGCCAGCTCAGGTGTATGTGGCTGGCGCCTTAGCCTGTTGAGCCACAGGCGCTGAGCCTTGTCATTTGTTTTAAAATATATCCCAATTTCCCTATAATTATGTCTTGTTAGTTTAGCTTCAACAGCTCTCCATGATATATAGTTATTAGCTTTTTACTTTAATTTTCTGTGTCTATATAGTTAAGGAATGTGTTTTGTTAAAAATCATATAGTTCGACTCTGTCCCTCTTAGATAATTGGTTTTTTGTTTTCTGTGGGGGTTTTGTCTTGTTTTATTTTATTTATTTCAGGTTGATGTGAAGGTACAGGCAACTACATTATTTTTTGTTTTGTTTTGTTTTTGAGACAGAGCCTCAAAGCTGTCACCCTGAGTAGAGTGCTGTGGCATCACAGCTCACAGCAACCTCCAATTTCTGGGCTCGAGTGAGTCTCCTGCCTCCGCCTCCCAAGTAGCTGGTACTAGAGGTGCCTGCCACAACGCCCGGCCATTTTTTTGGTTGCAGTCATCATTGTTTGGCGGGCCCAGGCTGGATTCGAACCCGTCAGCTCAGGTGTATATGGCTGGCGCCTTAGCCCATTTTTTGGGCGCCGAGCCTATTTTTTGTATTTTTTTAAAGACAAGAGTCTCACTTTGTCACCCTCAGTAGAGTGCTGTGACTTCACAGCTCAGAGTAACTTCAAACTCTTGGGTTCATGAGCTCCTCCTGCCTCAGTCTCCAGAGAAGCTGGGACTACCAGTGTTACCACACCTGGCTAGTTTTTATATTTATATTTTTAGTAGAGATGAGGTCTCGCTCTTGCTCAGGCTGGTCTTGAACTCCTGAGCTCACTCTTTGCTCTTTTTTTGCCGCCTTTTGTTTAGTGATTTTTTGTGACCTTTTTTTGTAGAGACAGAATCTCATTTTATCGCTCTCGGTAGAGTGCTGTGGCATCACAGCTCACAGCAGCCTCCAGCTCCTGGGCCTAGGTGATTCTCTCATGTCAGCTTCCCGAGTAGCTGGGACAGGTGCCTGCCACAACGCCCGGCTGTTTTTTTTTTTTTGGTTATAGTTCGGCCAGGGCTGGGTTTGAACCCACCACCCTCGGTAAATGGGGCCGGCACCTTACCGACTGAGCCACAGGCGCCGCCCGCTTGTTTGACGTTCTTTTGCCATTCTTTTTCTACTTAGTCTACAGAGCACATATTGCATCTTTCACTTATTGAGGTTGAATACAAGTTACTGATAACACATGGGCTGTTCCCCAGAAAACAGTCGCTGTCAGTCGCTCCCTCCCTTCCTGCCTCTGGCGCTGTTACTGCCAGATTTCAAAGCTGTCTCTGCGTGTTAGTGTCTAGTAGTGGGTTCACCTGCACCCTGCCGTGGTGCACGCGGTTCGCCGTGGTCCTGTGTCTCTGTCCTCCCATCTGAGCTCCCGTGGGTCCTTCTGAGAACCTGCTAGTGATGGATTCTCTCAGTTTTTGCCCGAATATGTTTTGGGGAGATATTTTTGCTGGATTTAGACTCCTCGGTTAGTAGACGGGCTTTTTAAAGTCCTTTGAAAGTGCTGTTCCGCTGCTATCTGCACTCGCCCTGCTGTCTGGGCCGCTCTGTACTTTCTGTCACATTGACTCGCACAGTTTCCAATCTCCCAGATTAACGTCTGTGTCACTGACTTATGTTCCTAAACATTCTTATCTTTCGTAACCTGCCCACGTCTGATTTCTTCTCACTCCAGCTCATTTATTTACAATTTCTAAATTTTTATGTACAGTTATTCTTTTGGATTGTCATTCTCTCTCCGTTTCCTTGACGTTCTTACTGGGTTTGTGCTTACTGGGGTTTTTTTGTTTCTCTAAAACATGCTCTGTGCTTTTCCTGATACTCTTTAGAGAATTCACACCTTACTCACATTCCTAGCCTGCTGATTTCGTGTTAGTGATTTTGCAGGGTATCTAAGAGAAGATTATCTTCAGGCTTCTCTGAAAATTACCTGGAGCTTAGATTTCTAGTGGTGAAGAATGAACCGGCTGTCCCTGGTGGGCATGGTGCTCAGTGGGGAAGACTGAGCCCTGGGCCACCTCCTGTGTGCTCCGTCCAGCCTCTTTCCACCTCTGCACCCCAGCGTCCTCTGCTGTGCCCCTCACTGAAACTTACATTTTCTACATCAAGTCTCCAGCAGACTCTGTTCTCTTGATTCCCACTGTAACTTCTGAATCTGTCATGTCCCTTTCGGTGGCCTCCCGGTCACCACCCCCTCTGGCCCTCACACCCACAGCCATGAGGTCTTTCCCAGGACCTAAGTTTTTAGTTTCAGCTCCCTCCCCATCTTTTGCCTGTACTCATGAATTCATTTTCCCTCTGGGGTAGTTAAATTATATGATTTGGAATGATATAGAAGAATTGAGAATTAAGAAAATATTTTTATGTTCAGAAAATGCTTAGGTATAACTGTGGTTGAAATATAATGGACTATGCAGACACTTCCCAGACAGCGTAACTCTGGTGTAAATGTTCTGCACAGGCGATGAACACCAGGGAAAGCGGCAAAGCTTCATCCAGTCTGGGGCTTCAGGATTTTGATTTGCTCCGGGTAATAGGAAGAGGAAGTTATGCCAAAGTACTGTTGGTTCGATTGAAAAAAACAGATCGTATTTATGCAATGAAAGTTGTGAAAAAAGAGCTTGTCAATGATGATGAGGTAAGCCCAGGGTTCACTGCTTCTAAACTGCTAAACTGCTGGATACGGCTGTTTCAGGGAATAACCCAGTATCTCTGCTTTATTAAGTCAGTCGACTTTTTCTAAATATATGCCTCAGATAGACTAAATGAGCTTTAAAATAATCTAATTATTATTAGGTGTTTTTTTGGTTGGTTTGTTTGTTTTAAGTAAAAACTGCTAGGTGCGATGGTGGGCGCCCTTATTCTCAACTCCTGGGAGGCTGAGGGAGGATCCTTGGAGCCCAGCATTTCCCACTGTGGTCCCACCACTGTGCTCCAGCCTGGGTGACCGAGCAAGACCTAATCTCAAAAAAAACAAATAAAAATAAAACCTTTAATATCAGGGGAAATACTTGACCTCTATAAAAGTTTTCTAGACCATTTCATAGTATAAGAAATTTATTAGTAGCATTTGTTTCTTTATATATAAATTGTTTTAACATTATGTTTGGCCTAGTTAAAAATTGCATTTGTGATAATGAATGGCTAAGAGCAAATTGGTCATTGGTTTTGATGGTATCATTTTAGTTTGACATAGATTCCTTTCGTGTTTTAAAATAGGATATTGATTGGGTGCAGACAGAGAAACACGTGTTTGAGCAGGCATCCAACCACCCTTTTCTTGTTGGGCTGCATTCTTGCTTTCAGACAGAAAGCAGGTAAGCTTGAAAGGTCACGGAATAAAATCAGGGCTCACACTTGGGTGTTCACACGGGAAGAGGAGGGTCACAGATAGACACGGCAGTGTTAGACTTACAGCGTCCTGCTGCTGACCCCAGCCAGCGGTGCTCTTTGGACATCGGGTGAGCTTAGGAAACGTTCTGTTCTAGGCGAAGAAGAAAACACAAGGTTGTGATTAAGGATGTTGAAATCCAACCTCGTAAATTTCCCCAGGTTTCTGGTTTCTTGGCTGTAAGTTTCCCAGATGTTAGCTGGGGGGGGGGCTAACTTGTTAGCCCTAAGTGACTGTTGAAAGTGACTTAGCCAGCAAGTACTAAAGTTGGGATGGGAGCGAGGATCTTGGCTGCAGGAGACCCTGCTTCCCAGCAGCAGATGAGGTCCTTGGTTTCTACCAAATTCTTGGTGTCTGTTCAAGGGCTGTGTTGTGACTGGTGTCTGGTGTCGGAAGTGTTGATGCTGCAGAGTCACACTGCCTTGTTCTGGGTGCTCCCTTGCGTTTCAGGTTGTTCTTCGTGATAGAATACGTGAACGGAGGGGATCTGATGTTCCACATGCAGCGGCAGAGGAAGCTCCCCGAGGAGCACGCCAGGTGGGTTTACTCATTGTTTGCTTGTGTTGGGTCTTTCCCAGGGTTATGTGAGTTTTTATGTGCAGTGGTTAAAAACAATACATGAATAATTTATTTTGGTACTAGCTAATTCTTTGGAAGTCCTGTAGAGGCTAAGCTAGAAGTAAGTTTACATTTTTAAAACGTGTAATATATTGGGGTGGCACCTGTGGCTCAGTCGGTAGGGCACCAACTCCATGTACCAAGGGTGGCAGGTTTGAACCTGGTCCCAGCGAAACTGCAACAAAAAAATAGCCAGGCGTTGTGGCAGGCTCCCATAGTCCCAACTACTCAGGAGGCTGAGGCAAGAGACTCGCCAAAGTCCAAGAGCTGGAGGTTGCTGTGAGCTGTGACGCCACTCTACCAAGGGCGATAAAGTGAGACTCTGTCTCTACAAAAAAAAAAAGTGTAATATAATTATAGTATATCTAATTGGAAAAGTGTAAACAGTATTAAAGGGAAAAAAATTTTTTTTTTTTTTTTTTTTGAGACAGAGCCTCAAGCTGTCACCCTGGATAGAGTGCTGTGGCATCACAGCTCACAGCAACCTCCAATTCCTGGACTCAAGCAAGTCTGTTGCCTCCACCCCCCAAGTAGCTGGGACTACAGGCGCCCGCCACAACACCCGGCCGTTATTTGGTTGCAGCTGTCATTGTTGTTTGGCAGGTCCGGGCAGGATTTGAACCCGCCAGCTCAGGTGTACGTGGCTGGCTCCTTAGCCCGTTGAGCCACAGGCACTGAGCCTAAAGGGAAAAACTATAATCTACCAAAACCAATTATTCTCAAATATTTTGTCTATTCATCATCAGCTATTTAAATAATTGATACTTACACTTGTTAATCTTACCAAGTTTACAGTGATCCCTTTGACAGTTTTTCACTAGGAGAGTGTTATTCCTGCATACCTACTGGAAGGTAGAACAGCGCCTCATGAACTGGCATGTTTGTGACTGGCTGCTGTCCTCATGATTATAATTTCTGAATTGTTCTGCCTTTGCTTTTTCCCTTCTAATCCTGTAAGTGTTGATGAATAAAGAAAGGAGTGCTGAGTATTAATTTTGCACCTTTGGGTTGATATTAAAATTTGCAAGGTTGTGGATTGTTTGTATGTTGGAGGAGGTAGATGAGACAAGGTCATGACCTTGACTAAACAGATTTGTTTTATTTATTTTTAACTGACACTCAGCAATAATTTTCTCCCTTTCTACTTCACAAGAGTAATGCCAACAGGCTGGGCATGGTGGTTCACACCTGTAATCCCAGCACTCTGGAAGGCCAAGGCAGGTAGATTGCCTGAGTTCACAGGTTTGAGACCAGCCTAGGCAAAAGGGAGACTCCGTCTCTAAAAATAGCTGGGCGTTGTGGCAGGCGCCTATAGTCCCAGCTACTCAGGAGGCTGAGGCAAGGCAATCCTCCCAAGAATATGAGGTTCCTGCGAGCTATGACACCTTGGCACTCTACCAAGAGCATGAAAGTGAGACTCTGTCTCATACATACCCACACAAAAAAAGAGTAATGCCAAATAAAGCATATGAGTTTGTATATGTATGTACTTTTTAAGCAGTAAACAAAGGATAGAGATTTCATTTCTAAAAATAATTTATTTAATAGAAATTTTACTAGTTCATTATTTCTTATCAAAAGTGATAATCTTTAATTTGATTGGGAAGTAGAAAATTATGTTCATATAATCTGGGGGCCAAGCTGTTTTTTTAAGTTACTTTGTATTTTAATGTGATGTTTATGTTCCCAATGGTAAGCGCAGGGCTTAAATTTCTTCTTCTAGAAAATAACCTATTTTCTATTTTATTTTAGATTTTATTCTGCAGAAATCAGTCTAGCATTAAATTATCTTCATGAACGAGGGATAATCTATAGAGATTTGAAACTGGACAATGTGTTACTGGACTCTGAAGGGCACATCAAGCTCACTGACTATGGCATGTGTAAGGTGAGGGACACTTTCTCCTTGTTAAAAAGATCAGCAGCAGCTTGGAACGCTGTCTTTGCAAAATAACTTTGTCTGGGTTCGGTGGCTCATGCCTGTCATCCCCGCCTTCGGCGTGGCCGAGGCAGGAGGATCGCTGGAGCACAGGAGTTCAAGACCAGCCTGAGCAAGAGCGAGACTCTGTCACTACTAAAAATAGGAAAACTAGGTGATCACTCTGGCTATAGTCCCAGCTACTCAGGAGGCTGAGGCAGGAGGATTACTTGAGCCCAAGAGTTGGAGGTTGCTGTGAGATCTGATGACTCGGCACTCTGCCCCGGGCCACTGACTAAGACTCTGTCTCAAAACAAAAAAGTAAATTCGCAACAAGCTGTGGGAAATGCTCTTTGTGGTTTCATCGACACCCACTCTCCCGACTTCTTCGCTGCCATTTAGACGGCACTGCTGTGTTGATGGTTTAGGTGCACACCGTGATAAAGTACACTGCTGGTTGTTTGAAATATAATAAACTACACTTTTGATTGGAAATTTCACATTTTATGACCTAATATTTAAGTTTAGTACATTACCTACAGATGTTGAACTAATACGATAGATGAAATAGAAAAGGTAAACTTAAAACAAGTCTTGGTCTTATTCCATGGGTCTCTCTCTCTCTCTCTCTTTTTTTATTAAAGGAAGGATTACGGCCAGGAGATACAACCAGCACTTTCTGTGGTACTCCTAATTACATTGCTCCTGAAATTTTGAGAGGAGAAGATTACGGTAATGAATGTGTAATCAGTTGTATTATAGTACACTAACACATTGTGATACTGGTTTATTTATGTAAACTTTTTTTGATTTTGTTGAAAATTAGATAAAGGTTCCCCGACAGTGTCTGGGGTACAGATTTGGATAATACCTACTCAGTGGCAAACTCTAAATAGGGGTGCACTGTTCCGAGCAGTTTGTGTGCATTAGCTGACTTAACCCTACTAGTTAAGTTCTGTTAATTCCCTTTTTACAGGTGAGGAAACTGACATACAGAGTCAGAATAACCTGCCCGAGGTCACACACCTAGAAGGCAGCGGAGTAGGGCTTCAGGGCAGCTAGAAGGTGGATCAGATTTCTTGGGGTATTTCTCAGAATCTGGAAGATGGAGGAAAGATTAACTGATCTTCAGGCACTGGGAGATGCATTTGTTTTAAGAAAGTGTGTGTCTCTGTTGGGTTCAGGCCCTCTGCTCTCAGCAGATGTGAAGGAGGGAACGTCTAGAAGTTGCTCACGGTCTGGATCCAAAACCCTTCAAGGTCTTTAGTCAGCGAGCGGAAGATCCAGTTTCAGACCAGGGAGATCGTTCTTAAATAAAATTTAATTATATATTTAACATACTAGATACTGGGCTTGAATTTTAAGTTAAATGTATTTGGAAACAGAAACGTTCTCTTTTTGGGCGGCTGTGGCTCATCGAGTAGGGCGCCAGCCCCATATACCGAAGGCGGCGGGTTCAAACCCGGCCTCAGCCAAACTGCAAAACAAAAAAAATAGCCCATTGTTGCGGTGGGCTCCTGTAGTCCCATCTACTCAGGAAGCTGAGGCAAGGGAATCGCCTAAGCCCAGGAGGTTGCTGTGAGCTGTGTGATGCCACAGCACTCTACTGAGGGCGCTAAATTGAGACTCAGTCTCTACGGGGGAAAAAAAAAGAAAGAAAGAAACATTCTCTTTTCCTGTGACTTTGTAAGTCGTCTTTGAGATTCCCACCCTTGTAGGAAAGTAAGGCTAACTGCGTGCCCCAGCCCTTGCTCTGGACGCACAGTGCATTAATTAGGGTCTGCATTTTCATTATGTGATAAATTAGTCTCCAGGCACTGACTTTCAAGCACATCGAGTGTACAACTTACTGTTTTGAAATTCCCTTCTGCAGGTTTCAGTGTGGACTGGTGGGCACTTGGCGTGCTGATGTTTGAGATGATGGCAGGGCGGTCTCCATTTGATATTGTCGGGAGCTCTGACAATCCTGACCAGAACACAGAGGATTATCTTTTCCAGGGTAATTCAAAGTTTTACAGAGTCTCTGTGCATTCCTATTACAGAGTACCAATGCAGTATTGCTTTGAGTAAGAAAAAGGAGAATAGTGGCTCAGCGCCTATGGCTCAAGCCGCTAAGGCACCAGCCACATACACCTGAGCTGGCAGGTTCCAATCCAGCCCTGGCCCACCAAACAACAATGACGGCTGCAACCAAAAAATGTCCAAGTGTTGTGGCAGGCGCCTGTAGTCCCAGCTACTTGGGGGGCGGAGGCAGGAGACTCACTTGAGCCCAGGAATTGGAGGTTGCTGTGAGCTGTGATGCCACAGCACTCTATCGAGGGTGACAGCTTGAGGCTTTGTCTCAAAAAAAAAAAAAAAAGAGTAGTCTGGGTAAGACACTCCTGACTTCATGTATGTGTATTTGTGTATATTTGTTTTTGTTTGTTTTTAGACAGAGTCTTGCTCTGTCACGCAGGCTGGAATATAAGATGATACTAATAGTTCACTGCAGCTTGAACTCCCGGGCCCAAGTGATCCTCCTGCCTCAGCCTCCCAGGTAGCTGGGACTGGAGGTGTACACCACAGCACTTTGCTAATTTTTCTTTGTTTTGTCAAGATGGGGATCTCACTGTGTTACCCAGGCTATTCTTGAATTTGGGGGCTCAAGAGATTTTCCCACCTTGGTTCTCGGATTGCAGGCACGAGCCACACACCCAGCCTTGATTTTCTTTTTTTAATGCCTCCTTTTCCTCTACAGTCTCAGTCCTGTTCTTGTTACAATCTCAGACTCAGAGTCACAACAAAGAGGTTCCTTCAGATTACACATCACAGAGCTTGAAGGAGCAAATCCTGTGGGTAGAAAGGACCGTCTTTGCACGCAGGCCTGAGGCTGGGGGCATCAATGGGGGCAGAGTAGAGTGCCAGGGATACATAAGAGGGATCAGCCGTTGGGGAAAAGGACCCATGTTGGGGAATACAAAGACTTGACAGAAATAAGCAGACAAGGGGCCGGGCATGGTGGCTCAGGCCTGTGATCCCAGCACTCTGGGAGGCTGAGGAAGGTGGATCACCTGAGCCCAAGAGTTCAAGACCAGCCTGCACCACAGTGAGACTCTGTCTCTACTAAAAATAGAAAATCATGGCTCCGTGCCTATAGCTCAGTGGATAGGGCACTGGCCACATCCACCAGGGCTGGCAGGTTCAAACCCGGCCTGGGCCTGCTAAACAACAATAACTACAACAAAAAAATAGTGGGGCATTGTGGCAGACGTCTGTACTCCCAGTTGCTTGGGAGACTGAGGCAAGAGAATCACTTGTGCCCAAGAGTTTGAGGTTGCTATGAGCTGTGATGCCACACGGTACTCTATCCAGGGCGACAACTTGAGACTCTGGCTAAAAAAAAACGAGTTAGGTGTTTGGGCAGACACCTGTAGTCCCAGCTACTCAGGAGGCTGAGGCAGGAGGATCACTTGGGCCCAGGAGTTTGAGGTTTCTGTGAGCAACGATGAGGCCCTGGCACTCTATCTAGTGCAATAAAGTAAGACTCTGTCTCAAAAAAAGAAAAAAGAATTATTAAAGCCGCCACAGAGTATTACTAGGCATTTCACGTAATAGGAAACTCAGTGGCCACGAAATAATATGTGAAAAGCCATTTGGTCTTGCTGGTAATCAGAGGAGTATACATGAAATTAATGACTAAAATACATTTGACTAAAATTTCGAACCAACGCAACTGACCAATAAAGAGTGATAATACCAGGCTGGACATGGAGCCCTAAGGACTCTCAGATTGCTCGTGAGAGTGAGTGTTGGCACAGCCGCTCTGGGGAGTGTGTTTGCAGTCCTCAAGAAAATCAAACAGTACGTATGCTAAGCATTTAACAAAAACTAATCTTTAAACCTCATCAGAGTCATGAAGCGCAGGTATTGTTTTTATTCCTGTTTCCCAGGTGTGGAGCCTGGAGCACAGTCCAGCAGCCAGAGAACAAAGTGTGTGCACAGGGGGGCTAGGGGGAGCTTCGGGAGCGGGGAGCAGAGCCAGGTGTTCCTGTTGTGTGTAAATCTGAGTTTGTGTCCCCTGCGATGCCTTCAGTATGTCACTGTGAAAATGTGAACATTAAAGCCGAACAAAAGGTAAACATGATGCCATAATTTTTATCTTTCCAGTTATTTTGGAAAAACAAATTCGCATACCACGTTCTCTGTCTGTAAAAGCTGCAAGTGTCCTGAAGAGTTTTCTCAACAAGGTATAAGTTATGTCTAGAAATCTGTGATTTGTCTCTATGTAAATCAAACCGGCAAGTAGAGATTCAGGCAACATGAAAGTCCAAGACAGCAGAATGTATGACTTTTTAGACAAATCTGGAATTTGTCTAAAGTTCTAAATGGAAGAGTAATTGATAGCATCGTAAATTCCAGTTCACTCCCCAGCCAAATGTTACATATGATGTTTTTAATGTAAACGATACTATATTCTCAATTAAGGGAAAATGGAATCTTTGGGGTTAGCCACAATTGTGGTTTCAACTCTTTTTTTTTTTTTTTTTGTAGAGACAGTCTCACTTTATCACCCTTGGTAGAGTGCTGTGGCATCACAGCTCACAGCAACCTCCAACTCCTGGGCTTAGGTGATTCTCTTGCCTCAGCCTCCCGAGTAAGTTGGGACTACAGGCGCCTGCCACAACGCCCAGCTATTTTTTTGTTTTGCAGTTCGGCTGAGGCTGGGCTTGAACCCGCCACCTTCGGGGGCTGGCGCCCTACTCAATGAGCCACAGGCACCGCCCTCAACTCAATTTTTTAACTCTATTTTTCTATTTTCTCTTTATCATTACCCAAGTAATCTGTCTGTGCCATATACTTTTTGAGCTCTTAGGTAATAGTGTTTCCTATAGATTTCTCATGTCAAAAAAAAAGCTGTAATTACATAAAAGCCAGAAGAGATGAAATGCTATTTTCTTTTTTTTTTTTTTGCAGTTTTTGGCCAGGGCCAGGTTTGAACCCGCCACCCCCAGCACATGAGGCCAGCACCCTACTACTTGAGCCACAGGCACCACCCATGAAATGCTATTTTCATCTCAAAAATCTGACCTTTTCTCCTTTATGAGAGGAACCTACTTTCAGCTCTCTTTGGAAGTGCTCTAGACTTTCTTTCTGCTCTTCCCAAGTTGAAATTTCTTTTTGTGATACTGAAAAGAGCTTCTGGACATCATTCAGTTATTGCAGCTGTTAAGCAGGGAAGAGCTTTAGGGTCTAACACTGTCGGGTGATGGTGAATTTCTATTTTAATTAATCAACAGGGCAGAAAGGTTGATGTTTCTTTACTTTCTATGGTAAATAGGTGAGATGAGGGTGAATTATAATAAAGTAAGAATTTGAAGCTTGTTTTTTTTTTTTTTTTTTTTTTTAATTTTTGAGACAGAGCCTCAAGCTATCACCCTGGATAGAGTGCTTTAGCATCACAGCTCACAGCAATCTCCAATTCCTGGGCTCAAGCGCATCTCCTGCCTCCGCCTCCCAAGTAGCTGGGACTACAGGTGCCCGCCACAACGCCCGGCCATTTTTTGGTTGCAGCCGTCATTGTTGTTTGGTGGGCCCAGGCTGGATCCGAACCCACCAGCTCAGGTGTATGTGGCTGGCGCCTTAGCCCGTTGAGCCACAGGCGCCGAGCCGAAGCTCGTTTTAAATGAATACTTTATGTGAGGAAAGATTTAAACTTGAGACATAATCTTTCACATAGTGAAAAGAAGATGAGAGGTGTTAATAGGCAAAATAGGATGCTGTTTATCAGAAAGGAAAATGGGGACCTTCTCATTCATAGGAATGTCTTAAGCCAAGACTTTTGTGTGTGTGTTTTTGTTTTTTTTGTTTTTGGAGGCAGAACCTCAAGCTATTGCCCTGGGTAGAGTGCTGTGGCATCACAGCTCACAGCAACCTCCAACTCCTGGGCTTAGGCGATTGTCTTGCCTCAGCCTCCTGAGTAACTGGGACTATAGGTGCCCACCACAATGCCCGGCTATTTTTTGATGTAGTTGTCATTGTTTGGCGAGCCTTAGCCAGATTTGAACCTGTTGGCTCTGGCGTATGTGGCTGGCGCCTGAACTGCTTGAGCGACAGGCACCACCCTAAAGCCAAGACTTCTATAAAGGCTGCAGGTTCCTTCCCACCCCATGATTCAGGTAACGCCTGTCTCTGTTACCATGGCTTGTAATTGCTGCAACTGGCGATTAGGGCTTTGAAGCTCAGCTGGGAACAAACTTGTGAAGTTTGGGGCTTTGTGTGTGTTGACTCTCACTCAGGCCCCTGCAGAAGAAACAGTAGGTGTCACCCAAGGGTTCTGCTGTTCTCGTTTCTTCTTATTTTAGTTTAGCAAGGAGTGGCGACAGGTGTGTGTTTTAATGATGTGATGGGTGCAGAAACCCACGAGGAAATTCCCCGCCTCGAGGTTCCAGTAACTCAGTTTGGCCTACAGGTGTGCTTTCTAGAAATAGAAGGTAGAATATTTCATCACTTTCAGAAATGAAGGTATAATAGGCACAAAGCACAGGTTACAAAACTGATTTATTTTAAAGTATGACATGTACCCAATTCTTAAAACATTTCTTTTACTATAGGACCCAAAGGAACGATTGGGTTGTCATCCTCAAACAGGATTTGCTGATATTCAGGGACACCCATTCTTCCGAAACGTTGACTGGGATATGGTATGTAAATTTGATTGTTTTCTATATTAGGCTTCCTTTTAATATCTTGTCTTTAAAAACTAGCATATTACAGTTTTAAAAACTTAGAGCCACCCTCTAGAGTGCTTTGTAAAAAAACAGGACAGTTGCGGTGGCTCATGCCTGTAATCCTAGCACACTGGGAGGCCAAAGAGGGTAGGTGGCTTAAGCTCAAAAGTTTGAGAACAACCTGAGCAAGACCAAGACCCCGTCTCTAAAATCTAGCTGGGTGTGGTGGTGGGCACCTGTAGTCCCCGCTACCAGGGAAGCTGAGACAAGAGGATCACTTGAGCCCAAGAATTTGAGCTGCTGTGAGCTGTGACTCCATGACACTACCCAGGATCACAAAGGGAGACTTTGTCCCCTAAATAAAAAAACAACCACCACAAAAAGAAAAAGAATACCAGCTCCTTAGAGCAGGTTGCAGTACTGCTATTGTCGGTGTTCATCGTGGTTAGCACAGTGCCTGGAGATGCACTTTGACTGGACAGGGAGACGTGTCAGGGGGAACTTTTCTAAGAACACACACTCGAGCTGTTACCCAGCATGTCTTTTTAGATGGAGCAGAAGCAGGTCGTACCTCCCTTCAAACCAAATATTTCTGGGGAATTTGGTTTGGACAACTTTGATTCTCAGTTTACGAATGAACCCGTCCAGCTCACTCCAGATGACGAGTAAGTAATTTTATGCTGAATTATTTGTAAAGTTCTTTGAAAATTCCATTTTTAGCAGCTACATAATGTCTTGTTTTCAGATTATGCTATAATGCATGTAATCGTTCAGTTACTGGCTACTACACTATTAGAAGTTTTAACGGTAACTACCGTTAACTTTACTTTGCTCTACACACATCATCTAATTCTCACAGCAGGCTTGTTTAGCCCCTTGTGATTTAACCTGCTCCTTCAGCTTCTGGAGGGGGAATTGATGTTGTAGATTCCAAGTTGTAAAGCATTTTTAGCCTGTCCTCATCTGCCTTACACCACACTGCCTGTCCTGGTTCTGCTTCCCCTTGGCAGCCCTGGTCTGCGCCCGGGAGGCCCCCTGACCTGAGCCTAGGAGGCCCCTGCTTCACAGCCTGTACCTTGGAGATTTTGGTCGGCTCACCCTGTGGGTGCAGCTATTTAGGTGACTCCCTGCCAACTTGGTGAATCATCACTGAGGTGAAGGCACCGAGCTGAGTACTAGATACTGTAAGGCTTAAGGACGGTGTACTAGATACTCTAAGGCTTAGCTTAGCAGCTAAGTCGAGACGGCCCAATCTCCCCAAAATCTTCTCTGCTGCTGGAGCAGACATGCACCAAGTCTCCATCTCCGACAGCATCGTGCATGAGGAAGAACACTGGATTTAATCGAAAGAGAAGAGTTTGGGCTCTGCGCCTGTGGCTCAACGGGCTAAGGCGCCAGCCACGTACACCTGAGCTGGCGAGTTCAAATCCAGCCTGGGCCCACCAAACAACAATGACAGCTGCAACCAAAAAATGGCGGGGCATTGTGGCGGGCGCCTATAGTCCCAGCTACTTGGGAGGCGGAGGCAAGAGACTCGCTTGAGCCCAGGAATTGGAGGTTGCTGTGAGCTGTGATGTCACAGCACTCTATCCAGGGTGACAGCCTAAGGCTCTGTCTCAAAAAAAGAAAAAGAAGAGTTTGAATTCATTGCTACCTCTTACAAGCTGGGCAACCCTGGAAATGAATC
>CAUYON010189746.1:0-13770 GCA_963573935.1 Arctocebus calabarensis
AATGGCCGGGCATTGTGGCGGGCGCCTATAGTCCCAGCTACTTGGGAGGCAGAGGCAGGAGACTCACTTGAGCCCAGGAATTGGAGGTTGCTGTGAGCTGTGATGACACAGCGCTCTATCCAGGGTGACAGCTTGAGGCTGTGTCAAAAAAAAAAAAACAAAAAAAAGTGACAACTGCAACAATAACAAAAAATAGCTGAGCGTTGTGGTGGGTGCCTGTAGTCCCAGCTACTTGGGAAGCTAATGCAAGAGAATCATTTGAGCCCAAGAGTTTGAGGTTGCTGTGAGCTGTGACACCACGGCACTTTACCTAGGGTGACAGCTTGAGACTGTCTCAAAAATAAATAAATAAATAAATAAAAATAAAACATTGTAGTTTTGAGAATTCTTTATATAGCCTAGTTGTAACTCTTTTATCAAACAGATTCAAGCTTGTTTTTTCATTCTCTTCAGTATTTTTTTTTTTTTTTTTGAGACAGTCTTACTATGTCACCCTCAGTTGAGTGCTGTGGTGACACAGCTCACAGTAATCTCAAATCTCTTAGGTGATTCTCTTGCCTCAGCCTCCCAAGTAGCTGGGACTACAGGTGCCCACCACAATGCCTGGCTATGTTTTTGTTGCAGTTGTCATTGTTGCTTTAGCTAGCCCAGGCCAGGTTGAACCCACCAGCCTCCATGTATGTGGCCAGTGTCCTACCCACTGAGCTATGGGTACCACCCCCTTCAATGTCTTTTAAAGATCATACTTTTTTGAATTTTGAGAAATTCCATTTCATTACTTTTTTTTTTTTTTTTTTAGAGACAGGGTCTCACTTTGTCACCCTCGGTAGAGTGCTATGGCATCACAGCTAACAGCAACCTCCAGCTCTTGGGCTTAGGCAATTCTCTCGCCTCACCCTCCTGAGAGCTGGTACTACAAGTGCCCCCCACAACACCTGGTTATTTTTTGTTGCAGGTTGACCACGGCCAGGTTCCAACCCACTACGCTTGGTATATGGGGCCAGTGCCCTACTCACCGAGTCACAGGCACCATCTCTATTTTTTTTTCTTGGAGACAAAGTCTCAAACTGTCGCCCTGGGTAGAGCGCTGTGGTGTCACAGCTCACAGCAACCTCAAACTCTTAGTCTTAAGTGGTTCTCTTGCCTCAGCTTCCCAAGTAGCTGGGACTACATGCGCCTGCCACAGCTCCTGTCTATTTTTTGGTTGTAGTTGTCATTGTTTGGCAGGCCTGGGCTGGGTTCGAACCTGCCAGCTCCAGTGTATGTGGCTGATATCCCAGCCACTGAGCTACAGGTGCTGAGCCTTCATTACTTTTTTTTAATCAGTTGTGCTTTAGGTGTTGTATGTGTATTAAGACGCATATTAAGACATTTTAACTGGAGGTCACAGAGATTTTTTTCTATGATTTCTTCTAGAAGTGTTACTGTGTTCCCTTTTACATTTGGGCCAGTGAGGCATTTTCAGTTAATTTTTGTGGTATAAAGAATAGAAAAATTTATGTGTTTGCATATAGATATCCAATTGTTCAGGCACCATTTATTGAAATGGTAATCCTTTTTCCTTTGAATTGTCTTTGTATTTGTCAAAAAATTAATTGACTAGGCTTGCCCTCCTCTAGATAAGGGTAGCCCCTTATTTATTTATGTATGTATATATTTATTGATTTATTTTTTGATATAGAGTCTCACTCTGTTGCCCTGGATAGAATGACATGACATCAATAGCTCACAGCAACCTCAAACTGTTGGACTTGAGCAATTCTCTTGCCTCAGCCTCCCTAGTAGCTTGGGACTGTAGGTGTGTGCCACCATGCCCAGCTAGTTTTTCTGTTTTTTAGTTTTTCTAATTTTAGTAGACATGGGATCTTCTTAAGTTTACTTAATTTTCAGAGACCAGACATGTACCATGTGTATGGATCAGTACAGTAGTATAGTTCCTTATGATGACCATTTCTGTATGTTGCCCAATTTGTTGACAGTCTTTTGGGTGGTCAGGTGGTCAACTTACAGAGGTTCTATTTAAAAGTTTTAAAATCAGGGAAGTCCTATAACTTTGTTCTTCTTTTCAAAGTTGTTCTGGCCATTCATGGTCATTTATATTTCTAAATGAATTCTGGAATCAGTTTGTTTTGTTTCTATAAAAAAAGTTTCATAGAATTTTGATTGGGGTTGTGTTGAATCTCTTAAGTCAATTTTAGATGTCAAGTGAATTGACATCTAAATAATATTATCTTTTTTTTCCCCTCCTGAAACAAAGTTTCTGTCACTTCAGCCATAGCTAGAGTACAGTGGCATTCTTATAACTTACTGCAACTTCAAATTCCTCAGCTCAAGTGATTCTCAGTCTTACCTCAGACTCCTACATAGCAGGGAGTATAGGCATCTGCCAGCACATCTGTCTAATTTTTTCTATTTTTAGTAGATACAGGGTCTTGTTGCTTCTTGTTCAGGCTGGTCTTGAACTCCTGACCTCAAACAATCCTCCTGCCTTGACCTTGCCAATAAATAGTACTGTCTTTTGACCAACATACAATGGTATACCTCACCATTTATTTGGGTTATCTTTAATTTCTTTCAGTGGTGGTTTTTTCAGCAGTCTCACTTTTTCGCCCTTGGTAGAGTGCTGTGGTGTCATAGTTCTCAGCAACCTCAAACTCCTGAGCTTAAGTAATTCTCATGCCTCAGCCTCCTGAGTAGCTGGGACTACAGGTTCCTGCCACAATGCCCATCTATTTTTAGAGACCAGGTCTCACTCTGGCTCCTGCTGATCTCTAACCTGTGAGCTCAGGCAGTCCATCCGCCTTAGCCTCCCAGAGTGCTAGGATTACAGGCATGAGCCTCTGCGCCTGGCTTTTTTATCGATCTTATATAGTTTTCATTTCTAAATACAGTGTACATAGTTCTGTTTTGTTTTTTTGAGACAGAGTCTCACGTATTAACCCTCAGTAGAGTGCTGTGGCGTCACAGCTCACAGCAACCTCCAACTTCTTGGGCTTAGGTGATTCTCTTGCCTCAGCCTCCCGAGTAGCTGGGACTACAGGTGCCCGCCCCAACACCTGACAATTTTTTTTTTTTTTTTGCAGTTTGGTTTGAACCCACCACCCTCGGTATATGGGGCTGGCACCTTACCCACTAAGCCACAGGCACCACTCATGTGTACATAGTTTTTTATCAGTTGTATCCTACATAGTAAATATTTTTGATAACTATTATAAATGGTACTGTTTTTTAAATTTCATTTTCTTATTGTTTATTACTAGAATACATCTATTGCTAGAATACATTTTGGGATATTGATGTCATATCTTGTAGGCTTGCATAACTCACTTATTCCAGTAGTATTTTTTCTTTTATAAAGATTTCTTTTCGTTTGCTTGAGAAAAAGTCTCACTCTGTTTCCCTGGATAGAGTGCCATGGGGTTATAGCTCACAGCAGTCTCAAACCCGTGGGCTCAAGCAGACCTTTTGCCTCAGCCTCCTGAGTTAGCTGGGAATACAGACTCATGCTACCACACCTTGCTAGTTTTTCTATTTTTAGTAGAAATGAGGTGTAGCTCTTGCTCAGACTGGTCTTGAACTCCTGAACCCAAGCAATCCACCTGCCGCATGAGTCTCCCAGAGTGCTAGGATTACAGGTGTGTGCCCAGCCTAGAAATTATTTCTTAAGATTTTATGGAGCTAATCATGTGATCTGTGAATAAAGATAATTTCACTTGTACATTTCCAGTCTCTGTATGCTCTTTATTTTTTTGGCTGTTTTGCACTGGCTAACACCTCCTTTGCAATTTAAATAGATGTGAGTAGACACACACAAATAGCTGGACGCAGTTTTTCTCATTCTTTGAGGAAAAAGACAATGTTTTTCACCTTTAAGTATAGTGTTAGCTATAGGTTTTTCACAGATGTCTTTTATTCCAAGTTGAATGATAAACCAACCTTCCATTCCTGAGATGAACCACAATTGGTTATGATGCATTATCTTTTCTATGTATTACTGGCGTTGATTTGCTAAAGGTTATAAAATAATTTTAACTGGTTGAGTTTTATTAGTCTATAGTTTCTTATAATGCCTTTGTTGTTGTTGTTGTTGTTGGGGGTTCATTGAGGGTACAAGAAACCAAGTATAATGTCTTATTTTTACATTAGGGTAATGGTGGCATCATGGAATGTGTTGGGATATATTTTCTTTACTTCTGTTTCTTGGAAGAGTTTGTGCAGTATAGATGTTATTTCTTTCTTAATGTTTGGTAGATTTCATCAACCATATGGGCTTTAGAGTTTCTCATGGGCAGGTTTTAAACCATATACTTAATTTCTTTAGCAATTATGAAGTTATTTAGGTTAGCTATTTTTTATTCAGGGAGTATTTGTTCCTAAAAACTTGTCTTAGTTATTGAACATATTGGTGTGAATTTGTTCATACTGTTTTCTTATTTTCCATTAGGGTTCTGTTAGAGTTTGTAGTGATTTCCTGTCTGTCATTCCTCGTATTGTTTGTGCCTCCTCTCTTTTGTCCTGTTCGATCTGACAGATGTTTTTAAAATCATATTGATCTTTTCAAAGAATTAGCTCTTGGTTTGATTGTTAATCTGCTTTTTGTTTCATGTATATATGTCACTATTTCTTTTATTCCTTTTCTTCTGCTTCCTTTGGATTTGGCATGCTCTGTTCTAGTTTCTAAGTTGGAACTGTAGGTTATTTGATTTAAGATACTCTTTGACCAGACCTGGAGACTCACATCTATAATCCTAGCACTCTGGGAGACTAAGACATGTGGATTGCTTGAGCTCAGGAGTTTGAGACCAGCCTGAGCAATAGTTGAGACCCTATCTCTACTAAAAATAGAAAAAGTAGCCAGGTTTTGCAGCAGGCACCTGTAGTTCCAGCTACTCTGGAGACTGAGGCAAGAGGATTTCCCAGCCTAAGAGTTTGAGTTTGCCATGAGCTATGCCTAAATGGTACTCTACCTAGAGGGACAGAGTGAGAGTCTGTCTCAAAAAAAATTTTTTTTTAAAGAGATACTCCTTCTTTTCCAATATAAATGTTAAATGCTATGAGTTTCCCTCTAAGTGTTGCTTTAGTTTCATCTCAAACATGTTTACATGTCATGTGTTAATTTGGGGGGGGGGTGGGGAGACAGAAACAATTTTACCCTGTTGCCCAGGCTAGAGTATCATGGCATCAGCTTATCTCACAGCAACCTCAAACTCCTGGGTTCAGGCTATCTTCCTGTCTCAGCCTCACCTGTGGCTGGGACTACTTTTGCCCCCCAAAAGACACCTGCCTAATTTTTCTATTTTTCTATTGTTTATTTTTGAGGCACAGTCTCACTTTGTCATCTACCATAGAGTACTATGGTGTCATAGCTCACAGCAACCTCAAACTCTTGGGCTCAAGTGATTCTTTTGCCTCAGCCTCCAGAGTAGCTGGGTCTAAGGGGCCTCCCACAACCTCTGGCTAGTTTACCTATTTTTTAGTTTTTCTGTTTTTAATAGAGATGGGGTAGAGATCTGGCTTGTGCTCAGGCTGGTGTCAAACTCCTAAGCTCAGGCAATCTACCTGCCTTGGCTTTCCATAGTGCTAGGATTACAAGGTGAGCCACCATTCCCACGCCATGTCTTAATTTTTATTTGGTTCAAAATACTCTGATTGGGCTCGGCGCCTGTGGCTCAACGGGCTAAGGCGCCAGCCACGTAAACCTGAGCTGGCAGGTTCGAATCCAGCCCGGGCCTGCCAAACAACAATGACGGTTGCAACCAAAAAAAAAATGGCCTGGCGTTGTGGTGGGCGCCTGTAATCCCAACTACTTGGGAGGCAGAGGCAGGAGACTCGCTTGAGCCCAGGAATTGGAGGTTGTTGTGAGCTATGATGCCATAGCACTCTATCCAGGGTGACAGTTTGAGGCTCTGTCTCAAAAAACAAACAAACAAAAAAAAAAACCCCAAAATACTCTGATTGTCCTTGCATTTTATTTTATTTTGAGAAAGAATCTCACTTTGTTGCTGTTGATAGAGTGCCATAATGTTATAGCTTATAGCAGCGCCAAACTCTTGAGCTCAAGCAGTCTTTTTGCCTCAGCCTCCCAAGTAGCTAGGACTACAATGGCTGGCTATTTTTAGAGATAGGGTTCTCACTTTAGCTCAGGCTGGAGCTCAGGCAATCTACCTGCCTCAGTCTCCCAGAATGCTAGGATTACAAGTGTGAGCCACTGTGCCCAGCAATATTTGCAATTATTTAGAAGTGTACTGTTTAGTTGCCAAATAATTTAGGAGATTTCCAGAAATAGTCTTTGAGTTCTAATTTTATTTCATCATGGTCAAAGAATATATTTTTCGAAGTTTGAATCCTTTGCAACTTGAACTTGCTAAATGATTCACCTATACTTAGTAATGATATGTATTCTTTGGTTGGACTTTTTATAAATGCCAATAATGTTATTTAGTTGATAGTGATATTAAGACAGTCTTCTATGTCCTTACTGTTTTTCTGTCTACCTCTGTGCTGTCAAATTCTGAGAGTTGTTGAAAGAATTTATATTTGTGAATTTTTTTTTTAATTTATTGTTCGGAATTCATTGAGGGTACAAGAAACTGGGTTACACTGATTGCATTTGTTAGGTAAAGACCCTCTTTATCATGTCTTGCCCCTAAAAGGTGTGTCACACACCAGGACCCCACCCTCCCACCCTTTTCCCCCCTCTCTTGCTCTTCCTTTCCCCATCCTATATTTGTGATTTTTTGTCCTTTTGTTCTATCAGTTTTGCCGACTGCATTTCAAAGTTCTGTCATTTGTTATGCCCTCTTGAGGAACTCATCTATTTAATCATTTATGAAATAACTGTCTTTTTCCCAAATATTGTTATTTGCTCTGAAATCTACTTTGAGATAAATATAGGCATTCCAGTTTTCTGATGATTAATATTGGATGATATATCTATCTATTTATTTATTTATTTAACTTATTTTATTTTATTTTATTTTACTCTATTACCCTGGGAGAGTGCTGTGGCATCACAGCTCACAGCAACCTCAAACTCTTGGGCTCAAGCAGTTTTCTTGCCTCAGCCTCCAAATAGTTGGGACTGCAGGCGCCCACCACAGTACCAGGCTATTTTTTTGTTGTTGTTTGGCAGTCCCAGGCTGGGTTTGAACCAGCCAGCTCCAGTGTATGTGGTTGGCGTCCTAGCTGCTGAGAGCTACAGGTGCCAAGCCGATATATCTTTTTCTATTACCTTACCTTTAACATATTTGTGTCTGTATCTTACAATTTCTTCTAAGTAGCCTATATTTTGATCTTGCTTTTTCATTCAGTGTTAACAGCCTCTGCCTTTTATTTTGGGATATTAAACCTTTTACATTTAATGAGATTATTGATATGATTTGGTTTAAATCTACCATCTTGCTCTTTTCTGTTTGTCCATTTATTCCTTGTTCTTGTATCTTTTTCTACTTTCTTTTGGATTGATAACTTTTTATGATGTTTTTAAATCTCCTTTACTGGCATATTTTCTGTAATTTTGTGATTGGGATTTTTTTAATTACTTTAGAGTTTATTATATACACCTTTCTTTCCCTTCTCCTTTTTCTCTCTTTCTTTCTTTCTTTTTTTTTTTTTTTTGGTAACCAGACCCAGGCTGGGTTCAAACCCACCACCCCTGTTGCATGGGGCAGGAGTTCTAACCATTGAGCTTCAGGCTTCCAGCTCCTTCTTCTTTTTTGTCATAATAGCAACCTCAAACTCTTGGCCTTGAGCAATCCTCTTGCCTCAGACTCCTGAGTAGCTGGGAATACAAGAGCCCACCTCATCACCTGGCTAGTTTTTCTATTTTTAGTATAGACAAGGTCTCACTCTTGCATAGGCTGGTCTCAAAGCAGTGCACTGGTCTTGGCCTCCCAGAGTGCAAGGATTATAGGCCTGAGCCAACGCACCTAGTCTATTGTATACATCTTTAATTTGCCACAATTTACTTTCTTTTGGGGGGGGGGCACAGAGTCTCACTTTGTCACCCTCAGGAGAGTGTCATGACGTTACAGCTCACAGCAACCTCAAAGTCTTGGGCTAAGGCGATCTTCTTACCTCAGCCTCCTGAATACCTGGGACTACAGGTGCTCACTGTAATACCCAGCTGTTTTTATAGATAGGATCTTGCTCTGGCTCAGACTGGTCTTGAACCTGTAAGCTCAGCAATCCACCCACCTTTGCCTCCCAGAGTGGTAGGATTACCTATCAGGTATGATAATTATTTCTTGAAATATTTGTCCCTTCACCTTCAGATTCCAACTGTGTGTACATTAGGGACAACTCAAAATTGTCCAACAGTTTACTGATACTGTTATTTTGTGGTTTTTTTTCCCCCTTTGTGTTTCATTATGGATATGTCCTCTTCATAATGACTATCTTCAGCTTCACTAATCTTTTCTTCTGCTTCACTAATCTTTTCTTTTGTGGTGTCTAATATGTTACTAATGCCACCTGGTATATTTTTCATTTCAAATATTCTGTGGTTCATCTGTTAAAGTAGATTTGAATCTATTTCTATGTCTCTCCTTAATGTGTTCTTGTGTTTTTCACCTCTTTGAACATACGAACATTTTTATAATATCCTTTTTAATGGCATTGTCTTTTTTTTTAATTTTTTTGACAGAATCTCACTTTATCGCCCCGTGGCGTCACAGCTCACAGCAACCTCCAACTCCTGGGCTTAGGCGATTCTCTTGCCTCAGACTCCTGAGTAACTGGGACTACAGGCGCCCACCACAATGCCTGGCTACTTTTTTGTTGAAGTTTGGCCAGGGCTGGATTTGAACCCACCCCCCTCCATATATGGGGCCAGTGCCCTACCCACTGAACAACAGGCGCTGCTTCTGGCATTGTCTTTTGATTCTATTATCTATGTAATTTCTGGGTCTGTTCCTGTTCATTTTCTGTCATCTTTGCATGTCTTATACTCTTTCATTGAATATTAGACATTGTGAACTTTATGTTGTTTGGTGCTAGATTTTTTTTTTATTATTTCCTATAGTATTTTTGAGCTTTTTTTGAGGCACGTAGTTAATTGGAAATAGTTTTATCTTTTGAAGGAGTTTTAAGCTTTATTAGGTAGGTGTGAGCAGCCTTTAGTCCAAGGCAGTTTTTCAACCTCAGTACTATCAATATTAACATTTGGGCCTGGGTAATTATTTGTCATGAGGGGCCATCTTATGTTTTGTATTGTCTTGTGTGTAGGATATTTGGTAGCATACCTGACCTCTGCCCATTAGATGCCAGTGGCACCATTTCATGTGAGCTAAGAATGATTTTTATATTTTCTAAAAGTTGTTAAAAAAAATAGGCAGTAGAGACCACCATCCATGGCCAACAGAGCCAGACTATTTAACCAGATTTCTAACCTTGCTGTGGGAGACATTCTTTTACTATTTGAGACAAATTGTAGTATTAGGGGAAACAAATCTTGTTTTTCCAATACAGAGAGTAGTTAAGGGCACAGACCTTGAAATTATAAAAGATATGATTTGAGTCTGATTATGTGCCTGCCACATAATAACTCTGACATTGGTTTTTTACTCTCTGAGCCTTTTTCTTAAAAAATAGAGCCACTATATGCTTATCACTTAGGTTCATTAGAAAACTAAATGAAGGCTCGGCGCCTGTGGCTCAATGGGCTAAGGCGCCAGCCACGTATACCTGAGCTGCCGGGTTCGAATCCAGCCTGGGCCCGCCAAACAACAATGACGGCTGCAACCAAAAAATGGCCGGGCGTTGTGACGAGTGCCTGTAGTTCCAGCTGCTTGGGAGGCGGAGGCGGGAGACTCGCTTCAGCCCAGGAATTGAAGGTTGCTGTGAGCTGTGATGCCACAGTACTCTACCCAGGGCAACAGCTTGAGGCTCTGTCTCAAAAAAAAAAAAAACTAAATGAAAATAAAGTAGATAGTTACCAATGCATACACATAGTAGCTGTTATTATTTCATTTCAGGTGTGTGCCCTATATAATTTACCTTGATGTGTATATACAGTTGTATGTTGCTAATTTGGATCATCTATTTTATTTCAGGTCATGCAGAAGGATTTTGTATGATGTGTATAATGCAGGCACATATTACCCAGGCACTCAGTAATCCTGGGGATGTTATTAAACCAATGTTTGTCATCAATGAGATGCGGCGTAAGTATTAACATAGTATCTTACATTAATATTTTTTAGCTCAATATTAGTTTTAACGGTCTAACTGGTTAAAAAAATGAACTCTTTGCTTGTTATAAAACAAACAATGTATTTTGTCATATATAGATACATCTGTAATTAACAATTTTTTTTTTAAAAACCAAGCAGAATGTATTTATTTAATATACATCACAAGGGCTCAACAAGAGACTTAATTTAAAAAACAAACAAAACAAAAATACCACCACAGCTCAAGATACAGAGTCCTATACAGAAATCAAGGAAAGGACAGACCATTGAAGAAAAAAATGAAAACACAATATAGGGAGAGGCTGGAGAGCTCAGGTCAGGGCTTCTGGCTGAATACCTGCTTTGAGTAGGTTTCTTGTAGGTACTTAAAAGCTGTGGGGTTTTTCCAGAGCTCAGCAGCATATGTGTTCAAAGGGCTATTAATATTGAGTTCTAGCAGGCTCTGAATGGAAAGCAGAATGGTCCTGACATCATATAGGGCAGACCACTTGTCCTTCAGAATGTCCAGGCAGATGTTACCCTGGGTGTCCACATTGGGGTGGTAGCAGGGTGTGAGGAACTTCACCGTGGGTGCATTGTAAGGGTAGCCACTAGGGAACTCTAGGGAGAGCATATACCTCAGGTCTTCATATACTGTGCCAGCTGTTCCATGATGGTCTCTACCCATTTGAAAAGGTTGTCTGATTCAGGGAAAGCAGAAATTCCTTTGTCACTAGACATCATGACATCATAGCCTTTTGCCTACGGGGCCCTGGGCGGTGCCCCCTCTGGGCTCTGCTCCTATACCGGCTGCCGTGATGCTGATGGCAGCTGGGTAGTGGTTTTGGGAAGCCATCCTGGTGGCGCTGGCAGGAAGACAGGAACTTGGAAAACACCGTTGAAACTGCCTAATTAACAAATTTTTAGTAAAGCATTTTCTGTATGAACTCATTTTGAAACTTTAACAAAAAAGATGACAGATGACAATAATGAAAACAGTATTGAACTGTTAGTTTTTTTGTTGTTTGTTTTTTTTGAGACAGAGTCTCACTTTGTCGCCCTTCATAGGGTGCCGCCGTGTCATAGCTCCCAGCAACCTCAAACTCTTGGTCTAAAGTATTCCTTGTTGCCTCAGCCTTCTGAGTAACGGGGACTACTCAGCCAAAAGGTTGGCTTTTTTTTTTTTTGAGACAGACTCTCACTTTGTCACCCTTCTTAAGGTGCCATGGCATCATAGCTCATAGGAGCCTACAACTCTTGGGTTCAGGTGATTGTTTTGCCTCAGCCTCCTGAGTACCTGGGACTACAGGTGTGCCCACCACAATGCCCAGCTGTTTTTAGAGATGAGGTCTTGCTCTTGCTCAGGCTGGTCTCGATCCTTTGAGCTTGAGCTACTGCTCCCAGCCTTTTTTTTTTTTTTTTTTTTTTAAAGAGATGGGGTAGTGCTAGGATGGTGTGAGCCACCCCACTTGGCCTAGTATTCAACTTAATATAAGCAAATTTTAAATTATTTTAAACTCCATTTGTTAATAAAATCATTGCTAAATTTTACAGTGTTTTTCCCTAGGTATTTGGGATTTCTGTGCTGAGTAATACTGACTCTGATACTGTCCCACAGGTTTCTTTAGATAGTTTTTAATTAGTTTTAATTTGGTGAGTGAATATTATACATAGTGATAGGAATTGTCAGAATAAAATTAATTGTACTTTTTTTTTTTGAGACAGAGTCTCATTCTTTTGCCCTGGGCTAGAGTGCCATGGCATCAGCCTAACTCACAGCAGCCTCAAATTCTTGGCCTCAAGTGATCTCCCTGCCTCAGCCTCTGAAGTAGCTGGGACCACAGGCACCAACCACAACACTAAGCTAGTTTTTCTATTTTTAGTAGAGATGAGGTCTCACTCATGATCAGACTGGAATTGTGATTTTTGTTTTTTCTTTCCTTTGATTTAAACTTATGGAATTGTGTTTTTAAAGAAAGACTTAAATTCATAGCTTAGCAAATTTGTGAGTATATTTTACTTTTTCTGGTTTTAAACTTTAAATCAATAGATTTCATGAAATTTTCTTATACATTTTCTGTGTTTTTCCAGTAAACTTTTACATTATCTTGATTGAGTTGGAATAAAGGCATGCAGATTTATTTATTTATTTTGAGACAGAGCCTCAAGCGGTCACCTTGGATAGAGTGCTGTGGCATCATAGCTCACAGTAACCTCCAATTCCTGGGCTCAAGTGAGTCTCCTGCCTCTGCCTCCCAAGTAGCTGGGACTGCTACTACAGGCGCCTGCCACAACGCCCGGCCATTTTTTGGTTGCAGCCGTCGTTGTTTGGCCGGCCCCGTGCTGGATTCAAACCCAGCAGCTCAGGTGTACATGGCTGATGCCTTAGCCCGTTGAGCCACAGGCACCAAGCTTTTTTTTGAGACAGAGCCTCAAGCTGTCACCCTGGATAGAGTGCGAGGCATCACCGCTCATAGCAACCTCCAACTCCTGGGCTCAAGCGATTTTCTTGCCTCAGCCTCCCAAGTAGCTGGGACTACAAGCATCTGCAATAATGCCTGCCTATTTTTTGGTTGCAGCCACCATTGTTGTTTTGGCAGGCCTGGGCTGGATTCGAACTCGCCTGCTCAGGTGTATTTGGCTGGCACTTTAGCCACTTGAGCCACAGATGCTGAGCAAAAGGCATGCAGATTTTAAAAACCTTAACTTTTAACTAGCTGGGTGTTGTGGCAGGTCTCTGTACTCCCAGCGACTCGGAAGACTGAGGCAAGAAGATCGCTTGAACTTTCGAGCTATGATCCCCCAGCATACTAGCCTGGGAAACAGAGTAAGACTCTGTCTCAATAAATAAACAAAAATAAAAATCTCTAACTTTTAATCTAGTGTCTGGCTGGGTCATTGTAGGGTGCATAATTATATGGTGATAAATTATAATTCTTTTGCTTAAAAAGCTGCTGAGGAATAAGGAGGAATTATATTGGTTCTTGGCATTATTTGATAGTCCACAACAGACAAAGCAAAAATCTTTTTTTTTTTTTTTTATTGTTGGGGATTCATTGAGGATACAAGAAACCAGGTTACACTGATTGCATTTGTTAGGTAAAGTCCCTCTTACAATCGTGTTTTGCCCCCAAAAGGTTTGGCACACACCAAGACCCCACCCTCCTCGCTCCTTCCCTTTCTCTGCTGTTCCTTTCCCCACCCCTCCCTCATTCTTTCTCTCTGCTCTCCCCTTTCCCCACCCCCACCGTGTCATTAATTGTCCTCATATCAAAATTAAGTACATGGGATTCATGCTTCTCCATTCTTGTGATGCTTTACTAAGAATAATGTGTTCCACTTCCATCCAGGTTAATACAAAGGCTGTAAAGTCTCCATTTTTTTAAACAGCTGAATAGTATTCCATAGTGTACATATACCAAAGCCTGTTAATCCATTTCTGGATTGGTGGGCGTTTAGGCTGTTTCCACATTTTAGCGATTGTAAATTGAGCTGCAGTAAACAGTCTAGTGCAAGTGTCCTTATGATAAAAGGATTTTTTTCTTTCTGGATAGATGCCCAGTAATGAGATTGTAGGATCAAATGGGAGGTCTAGCTT
>CAUYON010189751.1:0-38814 GCA_963573935.1 Arctocebus calabarensis
CCTTATATACTTTTGCAGTCATGTGCACACTTAAATCTGTGATTTACAATATTCATTATTTGACTTTAAACTTAAGTGGCAGATATCCTGTCCCAGAAAACAGCACAATACTCTTCTACTTTTAGGTCTTAAAAAATCTACCTAAAATAAGAGAGACAGAGCTATAGGAGAACTATTTCCTCATGTACTTAACAAGTTAACCTTAAATGGGTCTGTGACTTTGTTTCTTCACAGTGCTAAGATCTTTAGGCATTTGACAAAATGTAAAGACATTTCTGGACCAAGCCTCCAGGCAAGAACCTAGGAGACAATGGCTGCAAAAGCTTCAAAGTATCTCTTCCCGGATGACCAGAAAACAGTCTTTGGGTTTGCCTCAGGGTTGCCCAAATCTATTGCTTTTTCTGTGAAGGCAAAAGCCAGTTTAACCAATTAGTGGCTTACTCAAATGAGAAGTACATGAGACATACATGTGGGGATTTCTAACCCCACAAATAAATATCTCCCTCATTTTTTCTCTTAATTTCTATAGAGGACATAGAAATATATAAAGTGATGACATTTGGAATTGGAGTTCATAATACATATAAATATATGATAATAAGAAGGAAAAAGAAGGAGAGATGGAGTGGATGCCTATTGGAACCAGGTTTGATTATTTAACCAAATTTTAGGTTGTATTAATCTGAAGTGGATTATGATAAATTAAATATTTAAAAAATAAAGTGTGTATTATAATCTTTAATATAGCCATTCAAAAAATAACCAGAAAATACATTTGAACAGATCAATAGAGGAGTGGATACTCTACACTAAAAATGTCTGTTTAGCTCAAAAGAGTGCAAACAAAAGGAGACAGAGATGCAACTAAAAAAAACAGGATTTAGGCCTGGCACAATGGCCCATGCTGCAATTCTAGCACTCTGAGCAGTGGAGATGAGAGGTCTGCTTCAGCATAGAAATTCAGGCCCAGCCTAAGCAACAACTAGCCCTAATCTTTATTAAAAATAGAAAAATTAGCCAGGCATTGTAGCTGGCACCTGTATTCCCAGCTACTCGGGAAGCTGAGGCAGTTCAAAGTTGCTCTGAGCTATGATGATGCCACAGCACTCAACCTCAGCATGACAGAATGAAATTCTGTCTAAAAACCAGAAACAAACAAAAAAAACAAGATTTATTAAGAAAACAAATTACAAAATAACGAAGGTAATTCCAATCATATCGATAATTACATTGAATAGGAACATTCTAAATATTATAGTCAAAAGGCATAGATTGTCAGATAGGATTTTAAAAAGGTAAAACAAACTATAAATTGTATACAAGATATTCAAATAAATTAATTGACAAAAAAAGATTATAATAGGAACAGAAATCATGCCAACTATAAACATAATAGAGCTGAAGTGCTACATTAATATCAGATTAAATAAAGTTTAAGGTAAGTCATGTTATTAGAGACAAATAGGGAATTCATAATGATAAATAAGCAATTCAATCATAATAACTAGACATGGATACTCTACTTTCCATACATGATAGGACATGAATTAAATAATCATAAATGATATAGAAGATTTGTGAAAACAATATAAGCATAACTGACATTATTTCTATAATATTCTACAATTCTACACCAAAGGACAACAAAAATCTACATTTTTCTTAAACATACATGTATCATTCTCCAGCATAAACTATATTTTAGGCAATGAAACAGGTTTAATAAATTTAAAACTATCAAAATCACACATAGTGTGCTATTTGATTACAATGGAAATAAATTAAACCTCAACAATAGAAAGAAATACAAGTAATTCCAAAATATTATTGTTATTTTAATAATATTAAACAACAGTATGATAAATAACCTATGAGTGAGATGAGAAATCACAGGCAAAAATAGAAAAATCTTAAAGTGAATGAAAATGAAATCATAACATGCATATCATAATTTATGTGAAGAAGCTAAAGCAAGGCTTAGAAGGAAGTTTATAGCCCTAATGGCCATAGAACAAAATAAGAACACTCTCAAATAATAACCTGGGTTCTACATTAGAAGGCTAAATAGTCAGGAGTAAATTAGACCCACAACAAATAGAAGAAAGGAAATAGGAAAGATTAAAGAAGACATCAATCAAATATCTCACAGAAAACCAATTAAGAAAGTCAATAAAACACACTTTGCTACTCAAAAAATTCAGAAAACACAAATTGCCAAGAATAATGACGAAAAGGGGACATCACTAATAGCACTGAAAAAATAAAAATATTTTTTAAAAGATTATTATGAATAGTTCAATGCTCCAAAATCATATAAGCAAGATGAAAAATTCCTGGAAGACAAAATTTATTAAAATTTATTTAAGAAGAAATATAAAATCTGAGAACAGATACTTATTAACTTACTAGGAGTTATGTCCCTATAAACCCATTGTGAAGTTCAAAACTCATTAAGTTGTACCATCATATATCGGGGACCATATGTATACTAATAAAACAAGAAGAAATTAAAATAATAGTTGAAAATATTCTTACATAGGAAAGCTCAGGCCTGAGTAAATCCTCTCAAATAAAAAAAAATATTATAGTCTTGGAGCCTGTAGCTCAGTGAGTAGGGTGCTGGCCACGTACACAGATGCTGGTGGGTTTGATGGCCTGGGTCTGCTAAACAACAATAACAACTGCAACCAAAAAATAGCCAGACATTGTGGCAGGCACCTGCAGTCCCAGCTACTTGGGAGGCTGAGGCAAGAGAATCGCTTGAGCTCAACAGTTTGAAGTTGCTCTGAGCTGTGATGTCACAGCACTCTGCTGAGGGTGCCATAGTGAGACTCTGTCTCAAAAAAAAGTAAAATTATTATAAGTTCTTTATGAAATGTAAAAGCAGGAACCACTTGCCATTGTTTTTGAGTCTAGAATTATTCTGATACTCAAACCAAGTAAAGATTACCCAAGAAAAGAAAACTATAGACCAATATCTCTCACAAACATACATGGAAAATTCTTGACTAAAATATTAGTAAGCCAAAATGAGTAACATTTAAAAATATTATACATAATAACCAAGTGGTATTTACCTCAGGAATGCAAGTTGGTTTAACATATGAAAATGAAATAATGAAATACAGTAATATATACAGTACACACACATGTATATTACTAGAAAGAAATATAAAACCATCTAAAGACCATTTCATTAGGAAAAGAAAAAGTGTTAGAAAACATAACCCAATGCACATTCATTATTTTTAAAAAAAAGGATAACTATCAGGAAATTATGAATAATAAATAGTAAACCACTTCAACCTGATTAAGGGTTTTTATGAAATATCCCCATTTATATCATCTGTACTAGTGAAAGTGAATGCTTTCCCCTAAATATCAAGAAAAGTCAAAAATAAGCATTCTTACTACTTCTACTCAATCTTGTGTTATGGACTCTTACCACGGCTGTCAAGAAAAAGAAATAAAAAGCAGATGACATAATCTTCATATAGAAAATCTTGTAGAATCTACTGACATAATATTAGAACAAGTAAACAAGTTTATTAAGATTGCCAGATATGAGATTAAATAGTATATATAAAAACAAATTCTATACTAGCAGTGGGAAATTCAAAAATAAAATTAAGAAAACAGTTTGATTTATAATTGCATCTAAAATCAAATGCTTAAGAATACATTTAACATTCAATAAAGTGCATAATTTGTACTGAAAACTATAGAACACTGTCAAAAGAAATTTTTAAAAGATCTCAATAAATGGAAATACAATCATGTTCCAGATTAGTTTTTTAATAGACATAAATATAAGAGTTTGAACTATTAAACAAATACAGAACTCTTATTAAAAACAAGAAGGGAAAGAATTATTAACTTGCATTGGACAGAGAATTCTTACTATTCAAACATAATTTATAAGATAAGATATTGATAAATTAGACTTCATCCATATTAAAACTTATTGAGAACCAAAGGACATCATTAAAAAAACAAAAAATAAAGTTACAGCTTAGGAGAAAATACTTGAAAATCATCCATCTAAAAGAAGACTTACATCCAGATGTAGAAGAACACTTAAAACTATGTGGTAATAAAACAACCTTATTTGCAAACAACAAAAAGTTTAAATAGATATTTCAGCAAGGGATATACGTGATTGGCTAATAAGCATATGAAAAGATGCTTACATTATTAATTACTTGAAAAATAGAAATTAAATAAACAAACATAGCTACACACCTACTAAAATGGCTATAAGGAAAATGTCATACAATATCATGTGTTGGAGAGAATAGAGAGAAACTGGAGACATCATATGTTGCTAGTGGGAAGATAAAAATGGTACAGCTCGTTTATTGTGTGAAATAATTGGTGTTTTGCATTTAGTAGGTTTCACCTGTCCCTTCTAAGATGCACCATAAGTGTGATCCCACCATTTACTTTCTCTCCACCCACTCTCCCCCTCCCCTTCCCTCCCTTAACCCTTTACTTGTCTTCCTGTGCTGTAATTGGGTTATAGTCTTCATATGAAAGCTATAAATTAGCTTCATAGTAGGGCTGTATACATTGGATACTTTTTCTTCCATTTGAAAATATTTCAGATTGTATGTGAAGCCCCCACACTGTACCCCATGATTACACTAATGTACACAGCTATGATTTAATAAAAAATAAAAATTAAAAAAAATAGTACAGCTACTTTGGAAAATGTTTTTTAACAAAATAAACATGCATTTATTATGTCACCCCCCCTTTACCCCTAAGAATCCAGCCCACCAAAAATGAAAAGATAGTTCAACATAAAAATATATGTGTGAATGTTTCCACCATCGATTATTTCTAACAGAAATTAGCAGCAAACCAAATACTTATCAACTAGGCAACAGATAAACAAAATATTACATATCCATAAAATGGAATATTATTCAGACTTTAAAAAGATTAAACCACCTATAAATGTTATAATTTGGATAACCTCAATAATAGCAAGCCAAGTGTCAGAAGCCAGATCGTACACACACATATATAATTCTACATACATTTTCAAGAAAAAGCAGGTTTATAGAAAACAATTTTTAAAAAGCCGTGGTTTCTCAGGGCTAGATTTTGGAACCAGTATTAACTTTGGTGGCAAGAGGTATTAACGGAATGGCCTAGGTTTAGATTACAGTGAAGGCTGCACACTCTAAATTTATTTAAATTTGAGTTATGTCTTTAAAAGTTAGTGGGAAAACCCATAATTAAAGTTTTCCATTTATACTTGCAAACTGATCATTAACTTTAACAATTCACTGGAGAAGTAAATCAAATTTTCCAACCCCTCAAATCAAATTTTTATTTGTTCTTAGGGTGATATGTTGAGGTGAGGGTATATGTGACATTCTTTTTTCTTCTCTATCAGCTCACCGTCTGAATTCCTAGACTCTTTCTCCAATCCGAGCACTATCATTTTTGTTCAAGGTGGTGCAGGGAATCTTTGTCAGTGGACAGCAAAGTGACCAATTCAACAGAAAAGTCCCAGTTTCATTACAACTGTGCCTGGCTTTTTTAGTCCATTTGCCTCTTGTTCTTCTACTCGCAGTGATCTAATTTGTAGATGAGGTTAAAAAAAGACAAAAGGCAATGTAACGCTGTGAACAGCACGAGTAAAGGAGACAGAAGTCATTTAAAGTCCCTCTTTTTTTTCCCTTAGGTTATTTTTTTGTTGTTGTTGTCTTTATTATTAAATCATAGCTGTGTACAATAGTTCAATTAAGGGGTACAATGTGCTGGTTTCATATACAATCTTAACTATTTTCATCAAACTGATTAGCTTAGCCTTCCTGGCATTTTCTCAGTTACTATATGAAGACATTTGTATTCTGCATTTAGTAAGGTTCACCTGTACCCTTCTAAGATGCACTTGAGGTCCATCTTTGAAGGGTCAGGAGAAAACTACTAAAGTCCCTTTTATGCTACCGTTTAGTAGTGTAGGAACACTGAGAAAGCTACTTAACATTTTTCAGCCCTGGATTTCCCCTGGAGAAATGGGGATGATAATGGTATTTGTCTCCCTCACACAGTCATATGATTAAATGAGACATTATATGTAAAGAACAGCATACTTTTGACATGCCACAATATACCTGAAATATGACAACTTTTTTACCTCTTTCAGAGCTGCAGCCTCTTTAAACTATGAGGATATCACTCATTCCTCTGCAACTAAAATCACCGTTGAATGGTCTCTCTGCTTCTGCCTTTCTCCTCCATGGGATATTGTTCACTGAGAAGTGATTTCTAACTTGTAAATTAGATTAGGTCACTCACATGCTATCAGCTTCATTGATTTCCTACAAGTCCTAGTGTGATTTGACTCTCCACTCACTCTCGGGCCTCTTTCCTCCCAACTTCCACTTTGGTCACTGACCCAACCTGAGTTATAATCCTTCCAACTCAGGGAACGTATTTCATCTTAAAGCATCTACCTCTCCTGTTTACTTTTCTGGAATATCATTTTTTTTTTAATTGTTGGGGATTCACTGAATCAGGTTACACTACAAAGCCCAGGTTACTCTAGTCGCATTTGACAGGCAAAGGCCATCTTATAAATGTGTTCCTCCCCCAAGAGATGTGCCAACCACCATGACCCTCCCACCCCTCCCACCTTTCCTCTCTCTGCTCTCCTCTTCCCCCACTCCCCACCGTGTACTAGGTCATTAATTGTCCTCCTGTCAAAATCGAGTCCATTGGATTCTGGCTTCTCCATTCCTGTGATGCTTTACTAAGAAGAATGTGTTCCACCTCCATCCAAGGTAGTACAAAAGATGTATAGTCTCCATCTTTTTTAGTGGCCAAATAATATTCCATGGTATACATATACCACAGCTTGTTAATCCCTTCCTGGGTGGGTGGGCATTTAAGTTGTTTCCACGTTTTCGCAATTATAAATTGAGCTGTGATAAACAATCTATTTCAAATGTCCTTGTGATAAAAGAATTCTTTTTCTTCTGGGTAGATACCCGGTAATGGGATTGCAGGATCTAGAGAACTCAAATTAATCGACATAAAAAGAGCCAATAATCCTTTGTATCAATGGGCAAGAGAGATGAATATAACCTTTTCTAAAGACAGAAGAATGGCTAACAAACATATGAAAAAATGCTCATTGACCCTACTTATCAGGGAAATGCAAATCAAAACCACTCTGAGATATCACCTAACCCTAATGGGAATGGCCCACTTCACAAAGTCTCAAAGCTGCAGGTGCTGGCATGGATGTGGAGAGAAGGGAACATTTTTACATTGCTGGTGGGACTGCAAACTATTACAACCTTTTTGGAAAGAAGTATGGAGAATCCTCAAAGAACTCAAACTAGACCTCCCATTTGATTCTGGGATATTCTATTCAGTAAGTCAACGTATTTCCTTGCTTCACTCAATATAAATAAACTTTCTCTAAGGGACTTTCCTGAGTTCTCAATCTACCATAGCAAACACTATCACTTTATCTTCCTTCAACTTACTATATGTTTACTACTGAAGAATATTTATAAATGCTTCTGGCAGCTTACAATTTTGCTCTCTTTCAGATTATAAGCAACTTGGAGGAAGGACCTTCGTATCTTTATTTCACTGTTGCTTTCTCGGGAACTACAACCGTGTCAGGCACATACTAAGCTCTCAGTAAATATTTGCCTAATGAATGACAAATAATAGCCACTCCATATATATAAATATCAATGTAATTGAATAAGTTTCTAGGTAATTTGACTTACCATTAATTAAAAAACATCGCATTACAAAGGATTTCCTAATCAAAATAAAGTAACTAAATTAAAATGTTCAGATCTCTTAATGGTCATTTTTGTTTAAAAATAAAAGACAAAACAAAAAAAAACAAACACAAAAAAGTTCTATTCAAATTAGATAACATTGGATCACACAAACATTTCTTTGAAAATTAAATGGAAAATAAATTCAATATTTTGTGTATAAATTCACTATTGATTTACTACCGTCTTTCTATTTCTGCTTCAGTATTAAATTCAGTACAATTTATCTCCGTTAGAAGGCTTGTGGATATGTAAGACCTCTGCACATAATACTGCTCTCATAAGAGAACAGGGATTTATCTCTATGAACAATTAATCATGGCTTCCTGGACATGCTTTGCAGACCCAGTCTTCTCAGAGCTATTTATCTCCTTTCTTATAAATTGCCTTATTATACAACTTAACTGTTTGCATCCTGAACTCTCTCTTAATTTTATCTTTACTTTGTAGCTACAGTAAAGCCCTTCCATAAAACAATGTGTGGCCAGAAAAATTGAATCTCATAAAACGCTATGGGATCATAGTTATAAGGTAAGTGAAATAACTGGGAAACAAGTCCGTGGTTTGTACAGATTCTGACTATTGGCTATAGGGTTTAAATCTTTTTAAAACCCAGTTGATTTAGGAGCCATTTAGTGAGGGCTAGTGGCTTACAGACCCATGGTGATAATTCTAGTTTCCATTATTAGATAGAATCTCTTGGAAAGTTATTGTCTTTTTTTATTGGCCCCATTCCAGGAGAATTAGCTGGGAGAATAAAAAGCATTTAAAGCCATGCTCTGCTTTTGTGTCTCCCTATGTGGGAATATGTCTGTATTCTCTTTTGGAATTGTCCTCTTCTCCTTCCTTCTTTACCTACTTACCTCTACCTGTTCTTAAGAAGCTTGTTTGTAGCGTAGAATGAAGTAAAATCACTTATTGAACTATATCCGAATTTATAATAGGATTTTGCTTAGTCCTTATTCAATTTAATTGAACTTTTGGGAGGTGGAATTAGAGTTTGTGGAGCAGTTAAATAAACTCTGCCTTTATACATGTTATTTTACCACCCACTAGCAAGTACTTCTTCTCCAAATTAAGACAGAAAATCACTAATAAAAAGAAAATCTTGGAAAAGTGTAAAAATGCTCTAATAATTTGGTCTAAAGAAAGTATCGGGGAATATGTCACATCCCCAGATCACGGCTATTCCACATAAAAGAATAAAGTCATGAGGTCATGTAAGAATAACATTACTGTGTGCTACCTCACAGAAAAGAAGAGAGATCAAAACGCAAAGTCGGGAACAAATTCCCACTTCTCCCATGTGAGTCTGTTTTCCCTTTTTTATAAAGCATAAAGGATGAACTTGTTCTCTAGGGTTACTTCTTGCTCTAAGATTTACCTATTCAAGATGAAAACATCTGTCAAGCCCAGATTACCCAGGCTGGACATTATAAACCCCCAAGATAGACTGCGAGAAGATCTTCATTTATTCAGGATTGCATCACCACCTTTTTGTTTCTGGGTGGATAAAAATTCTTAGATCTCTATTTTCTTCTGTATATTTTGTATCTCAAGGGAAAGGCACTAAAACAAGAAAATACGATTCTAGCCAATGGTCTACACAGAGAAGTAAGCAAATAAACAGTTCGGTTAATATTTACAAATGAATATACCTTAAAATTCAAATCAATTGCTCCTATTTTTTTAAACTATACAACTTACCTGACGTATTTTATAGAAAAAGAGAAATTATGATGGTGACAGAATAAGAGTTCACAACTGTTTATTGCGGTTTTACAATAAGCAATGTACCAACTTTGAATGTAGATTTATTATGGCCTTAAGTTGTATTTGACTTGAAAAGTATGGTTGAAATGACTCAAGAATTATATTAACTTATGTATATGTGTTTTTAAAAATTATTGAAGGTTAAATGGCAAGATTGGTGTGTCACCAGACAGAGAAATATCTGGCTGTGAAAACAGAGCTCTGAGATATTATGTCACAGGTAGAAAAAAACCTGGAATCTGACTTCTAACAGACTTGAATCCCCCTCTTATTTTCTATGTAATATGTTTATAATTTTTTAAACATCAATTTTTTTTCATCTGAGGATGGGAGATTATATAATTTACCACAGAGTATTAGTTATAAATAATAAATTATACAATACAGATTATGCATAATATCTTTCACATAACAAGAAAACAGTAAATGATGCTTTTGTTATCATTATTATCATCCTTGTCTTTATCATTTTGCTCATTAGCACTTTGGTAAATTTACCAAAACTGAGGGCTTGCTTCTCAAATTCCCAGATTTAGGAACCACATTTTGTTACCATATCAAGGTTTTTATGCCTCTTAAGAGTGGATTCAATTTAACTGGAATCTGTGACAGACAGACATATAAGCCTCAATTCCAATTACTTTATTTTCAATAATAACTATGATTCTTATACAAAGAATTATTTCTCTATAGACATCAAGATCTGGGGTGTCAGTTTATAATCCTGTACTTGAAGAGTAAACATGATTTCAGAAAAAGGAATGTCAATTACATACTCCATGTACATATTGGCAACAGGATACGGTGGTATAATGCTACTGTCTCTGCAAAAAAGATACTTTTTTTTCCATAGACTGTTCTGTGAGAAAAGTTGTATTTTTATCATCTGATGTTTAACATCATTGGCAAAATTCTAGCTCTTAAAGTTTCTTTTTCTAGTGTCTTGGCTGATAACATTTACATAGCATTTCTCTATCAGTGTATTTGTCACTTCTTACATTGCTATAGAATTCCTATATTTCTTCAGGCATTTACACCCTGATCACAATGATTATAGCATCAAGTGTTCTAAATCTCTTCTCTAAGAATCTCAGATAGTCTCTTGGATTCCCTCAAGAAATGGCTAACCCTATCTACTGTGTAAAAATTTCTGTCCTAGTAATTTACCTCATTAATCAGATTCTAAAAGACGATATTAAAATATTCAACAAAATTGTTGAATATGTATTAATTATTCCACAACTATTTATTATCTTTTGTGAATCTGGCACAGTTTAGGTGATGAAGATATTGTGGAAGATAACCCAATCTTTGAGAAGCTTATTATTTAGAGGAGGGTAAGACTAAAAAGTAATGTAGGAAAGTCTGATTTGACCCATAATAGCAGAATAATAATATTCTAGGAGATTCAATAGTGGCCCGATCTAGACTGGAAATAATATTCAGCATAGGAAGACCTTAGCCATTCAGAGTGGGAGGATGTCAGCCATAAGTAATTGGTTAGGACATCCCAGGTGATACCAGGTAAATATCACCCCTAGTCCTGTCTGAAATTCAAGAAAATCCTCCGGAGAAACCATCTCATAAATAGGATCCCATCAGAGGAACAGATTTTAAACAAGCGCAAAACAAGCAAAGAGTGATGTAAATAGAACAGCATGCTAAAAGTTCTAGAGGCCAAGCATAAGATAGCCTGTTTGAAAAACTAAAATATGTTACCCATTTCTAATAAAAAAAAAAAACATGCAATAAAAAGAGTAGTTGCAAATACGGGACTAATTAATCAGTCCAGATATGCATCATACAGACCTTATAAGTTTAGAAATAGTTTTAAATGAAGGATAAAGGATGGCATAAAAATTTTTGGAGGAAAGATGACCTATTTCAGGTTATTGCTAGATGGTGAAGATGGTGGCAGTCAGAATGCAGAAAATTGATGGATATGGGAATTGCATTAGGGCAGGTGTATAAGATGGACAAAATTTAAACGGATTGGATGTGCAGGGTGAGGTACATTGTTGAGATGCTCATAGATAAAAACATTAATTCCTACATTTTTGACTGGCCTATTGCAACATGAAACACGAAAGGAGAAGCAGCTTTGAATGGGTAGAAAATTAATCTGGTTTTGAAACAGCAAATGTGACATACTTGCCAGCCACCCAAGGAGGATTTCACCAGGAGAAGTTGAATATGTACATTGAGAACTCAAGATGCAAGTATGATTCAGGAGAAAGTGTAGAAGTATGAATTTCAAAGCTACATTCTTTAATTCAAGTGGGACTAAAGAGGCAGTCCCAGATCATGAAGTTTATTCAGCTGTATAAGCACTAGTTCCAAAACAGACTGCTAGGATATTTGAATTTTTTTTGGGGGGGGGGGGAGAAAAATCTAAGAAGGCTTTTTGTAATCTTCTGTAAACAAAAAGACTACCAGTGATAAAAAAAAGTCATGTGTACCAGGTACTACACAACAAGAAATATAACTCAAGATAGTTAACTGTCATTGACAACTTAGCCTTTGAGAACAATATTATCTTTACATTACATATAAGAAAACTGAAACTCAGAGAAGTTAATTTGTTTCTTGTGAAACAGAGAGTACTTCGCAACTAGCCAGACTCAAGGAATATAATTACAATGCTCTTTTATTCTGGTCTCTCACTGTCTCTTCACAGTGAGTCACTGGTAGTGGTTTTACTCATGCCATGGGACAAAAATATGAGCAGGACCTAAGAACTTCTCTCTTCAATCAGGGTTAACATAACATACTATTGTTACTGAAATCACACATTCCTAATTCAATGCATAAGACACAAGAATGTTGAGTGAAATGAAAATATCCTCTCTCCAATCTAGGAAGCAGGAATTCTCAGCTTGAAAACCAAAATTTCTATTTCTTTTCTGACTCAGATGTAAGATGAAGTTTGTTGGGAGAGACAAGTAAAGGTAAAATCAAATTCTGCTAACCAGGTTTTGCTGTGGGGCTCCTAGAAATCCCTGCACCAGACAGGTGCTCAGAGAGGATGCTTTTCCCCCTGGTCGCCTGCCCATGTTATTCAGAATTCCCACCATACCCACACCTCACCCCAAACAGCTATTTGCACATTCCTGGTATAAAAAAAGTGTTTTCTTTGGATTGTCACTTCTCCTTCAAATGGTTTTTGACCGTTTGTTCGACTCAGAATTTCTCTGGACAGGCTCCATCACACCTCCAGGTGTTCCTTTAGTCCGTATTGTAAATGGTTTCAGCCTGGTTCTTTCTCCAAGTCACATCACACATATCCTGGTGAAACACTCCCACCTCCTGATCCATGGCATCGTTGTAAGTTTACATAATCTATTGCTCAGTGTCAACCTGCATTTCTCCCTTTTCCCATCCCTCTCCCTCTTCTCCTCCCACCTTATTTCCCATTGTCTCAAACTGACATCTATAGCCTTTATATTCTTCAATAAGAGTCCACTGTACTACTGTCTTATAATTAGAGGAAACAACAACCCAGCACTCCCAGGGATCCCATCATAGCCTCCCTCATTGGAACTGAAGTTGAGGGTAGAAGCTTTCACCCATCTGCTTTGCAATAGGAAAGACTCACAGCATACTATGCAACTCTCTCTAAAGAAAGCCCTCATATCTCCTGGCTGAGCCTCCTATTTCTTGCCTTGTCTATGACCAGGGGGGCTTAAAAACTCTAAAATTTCTTTTCAGCTATTTTCTTTGGAAACTTCGTATTACTTTGCCATATCCTTTTGGAATTATATGTTTGGTTTGTTTTATTTTTATTTTATTTTATTTTTTATTTTTTTATTAAATCATAGCTCTGTACATTAGTGCAATCATGGGGCACAATGTGCTGGCTTCATATACAATCTGATATATTTTCATCCAACTCTTCCACATAACCTTCATGGGATTTTCTTGGTTATTGTATGAAAACATATGCATTCTGCATTTAGTAAGTTTCACCTGTACCCTTCTAAGATGCACCATAAGTGTGATCCCACCATTTACCCTCTATCTACCCTTCCTCCCCCCTCCCCTCCCTTTCCCCTTTCCCCATATTCTTGTGCTATAATTGGGTTATAGCCTTCATATGAAAGCTATAAATTAGCTTCATAGTAGGGCTGAGGACATTGGATACTTTTTCTTCCATTCTTGAGATACTTTTCTAAGAAGAATGTATTCCAGCTCCATCCACGTAAATATGAAAGAGGTAAAGTCTTTATCTTTATTTAAGGCTGCATAATATTCCATGGTATACATGTATCACAATTTATTAATCTGTTTGTGGATCGATGGGCACTTGGGCTCTTCCACGAGTTAGCAATTATGAATTGGGCTGCAATAAACATTCTGATAGAGATATCTTTGTTATAATGTGATTTTTGATCTTCTGGGTATATACCAAGTAAAGGAATTATAGGATCAAATGGCAGGTCTATTTTTAGATCTCTGAGTATACTCCAAACATCTTCCCAAAAGGAATGTATTAGTTTGCATTCCCACCAGCAATGTAGAAGTGTTCCCTTTTCTCCACATCCACGCCATCATCTCTGGTTTTGGGATTTTTTTATGTGGACTAATCTTACTCGAGTTAGATGATATCTCAACGTAGTTTTGATTTGCATTTCGCTAATGATTAAGGATGATGAGCATTTTTTCATGTGTCTGAAGGCCTTGAACCTATCTTCTTCAGAGAAGTTTCTCTTCAAATCTTTTGCCCATCCTAAGATGGAATCACTTTTTCTTTTCTTGCTAATACATTTGAGTTCTCTGTGGATTCTGATTATTAAATCTTTGTCAGAGGCATAACCTGCAAATATTTTCTCCCCTTCTGAGGGCTGTCTGCTTGCTATACTTACTGAGTTCTTGGCCCTGTAGAAGCTTTTTAGTTTCATCAGGTCCCAGTAGTGTATTTTTGATACTGCTTCAATTGACTGTGGAGTCCTCCTCATAAAATATTCACCCAAGCCAATTCCTATTAAAGCCCCATTGTCACATTTTAAAGATCTTGAAAAAATAATACATTGTTTTATATGGAATCAGAAAAAAACCTCGAATAGCCAAGACATTACTCAGAAATAAAAACAAAGCAGGAGGAATCATGCTACCAGACCTAAGACTGTACTATAAATCGATAGTGATCAAAACAGCATGGTACTGGCACAAAAACAGAGAGGTAGATGTTTAGAACAGAACAGAGAACCAAGAGATGAACCCAGCTACTTACCGCTATTTGACCTTTGACTAGCCAATTAAAAACACTGAGTGAGGAAAAGACTCCCTATTTAACAAATGATGCTGGGAGAACTGGCTGGCAACCTGTAGAAGACTGAATCTGGGCCCACCCCTCTCACCATTAACTAAGGTAGACTCTCACTGGATTAAAGAGTTAAACTTAAGATTTGAAACTATAAAAATACTAGAAGAAAGTTCAGGGAAAACTCTTGATGTTTTGCTTTGTTTTAAAATTGACCTATTGAATTCACATCACTGTATTGGGTCTGGGATTTAAACCCAGATCAATCTGACTTAAAAGGTCTTGTCTGTTAATATATGGAGGCCAACTTTAAATAACAATATTCTAAAGTTACCTGAAGATGTCCCCAAACATGTCAACTGTCTCCCAACCCCTCCCAATGTCCATTGACACCATCTTGCTCCTTTGACTTCTTTGAGTGCTTTAACACAGTGAACGATATTCTATCGTTCTGTCCTTTTGGGATGTTCATGTCTGCTTGGGATGTTCTAGAAGAGAATTCTCTGAAGGAGACTCTATTTTAGTCAATTATAGCTCTTAAATATTAGCTTTGAAAAACTTACTAACCTTATGTCTTTCCTCTTTCATTTCAGGCTGTGTATCCAGGAAGTTTTCTGGTGGGAACATCTCTGTAACAAAGGATCTTTCCACATGCCATCATGGAAAAATGACACTTGTTTTTCTCCTCAGTCAGACTTTATATAATCAGCAACCATGTTAATATCAGAAGTGTTCACATGAACTATATATGTATGTGCGTGTATGTATATATATGTATATATACTTTTTTTCAATAGATTTGGCTACTAAGCATAATTTGTTCTTTTCTCCCTTTGATATAAATTTAATCATAAACCAACAGATCAGAAGGGCCTACGTTTACAGATAGTTTGATAATTCTGATAATTCTAAATTTATTTGGATATATTACAAGATGAAAAAGAATAGTAGCTTGGTGCATGCAAAAGATTTTATCTGAGAATGAGAAGAATAATAATGTCAGCTCAGACACCCACACAGATTATTGATAAATGTATATAATAGTTGTAAAATGTAAAGGGTAATTTAGTGCTTTTACCAACCTCCACTCTTTACTTCATAATGCACATAAAAGCATTAGTTACATTCATCAAGAAAATGTGCATACTCCAAAGATATATAGTTGGAACTACACTGTATTGTTTATACTTTTTTATTTATCAGTATTGAAATTTCTATTTATAAAGTTAGTGAGATATCTTAAGGGGGAACAGTGCTATTTTAATGATCCACTAATTTTTTTAGTAAACTACTGAATATTTACATAATCTATTGCTCAGTGTAAACATGTTCTTCTATCTTCTTAAGTATGTTTTAATATATCTGAAATAAGACAGATTTTAAGAAAGCAAAAGACATAAATATCATCTTTAACTTTCATCTTCAATTGCTTGGCACTTTTATTTATCTTGCATTTTCCTATATTTGAATCCTATATTTGATTCAAATAACTACAATGAGATCAAACCACAGGAAGTCTCTATACTCAGTCCATGCCAGCCAGTGAATAATTTCTCTTTCAACTTCACGGAAATAACCACTCCTGAATGTTAGTACGAAGACAGGAGCCTGAACTATACAGATTACTCCTCCTTATGTGAAACGCTCCTCCATACACATTTCAAGCAAAGCTAGCATCCCTACATTATTCCTCTAATAATTGTTGAAAAAACACAATTACCATATGCATGAAAAAGAAATCATAAAACAAAATGCAAGGTAAGGAAGGCAATAATAGATGCAATAAAAAATGGGCCAGAGGTTGAAATAGCCTTTTTTGGGCAGAGGAGTCATGTCAAGACAGTGAATAAAATAGAGAGAGATAAACACATAAAGAAGAAAAAGAACTCTAAGTGAACAATAAATAGATAAATATCTAATTTAAGACAACTTAAAGTTTAAATAGTAAACATTATTTTTCTTCTACAAGCTCATCATACTCTTCAAATTTTCCAGAGATTAATGCTGCATGCTCTATAAACACGAACACCATGCACTTGATCAGAAGTCACCCTGGTAAAATGATGGCTAAGGGAACACACAGTACTAGCTTAAAACTATAAATTTGATGTACCTGATGTAAACTATGTTAGTTCCATATTTACCTCAACTTTAATCAAAACATCTTGACACAACAGTTATATATGTATATATATACATATATATACATATATACATACACACATATATACACACACACACACATACATATGTATCTTGTTTATGGGTCTTTTAGAAAGCAGATAAAGAAAACTAGCTTTTGATTGAGATCCACAGTACACACAGACAGGTGGCTACTGTAGGACTCATGTGTATACCACATGATAGGCACATGAAAAAAAATATATACATATATATATATACACATGCCACACATATACATATTACATATATATACATACACACACATATCCTATTTTGCTTTGTTTTTATTCTAGTTTCTCCTATTTGACTGTGAACTCATAAAGGATTGAAAGAGTAAGTTATTAGCCCATATACAAGAAGTGATATTTAGTAAACATTGTGAAATCTTAGTAAATATTTTTTGATAATATATAAATTCATCTCATAATCCTTATTAGTAGAAAATGGCAACATTTTAAATATCTGATTTCAAAAACAGCAATATTTTTCCATAACATTTGAGATTATTCTACCAAATTACTGACATATAGAATTTGCAACTCACGTAAAGTACAGAAGTACTAAACCAAGGTACATATTCACTAACAGTTTTTGATCATCAGCATCCATTCCAGGAAAAGTCTTATAATGAGTCCAACCACACTAAGGCTACTACCACTGAATAAAAATTCTTATATTTTAAGTAAGAAACATAAAGGAACAAGTACATTCATGCACATGCTTAAGCATAATTACATTGTTTAGAAAGCTTCTCAGATTATATCCCATCTTATAGTTTTTCATAAAAGTTATTATTTTTGTCAGTTTCTAGTCTTACTTCAAAATATGAACCTTGGGAGGAAGAGCAGAATAGGTTCTCAAAATAAGACCATGGTATCTAGAGAAGACATTATGGGACTCATATTTCCTAGAGCCCTATAATAAAATGCACTTGGTAGGTCAGTGGAATCCTTGTCCCAGATTCCTGCATCTTCATTGTGCATTTTGTACTACTAAATGACTGATACTTAATTCCAATAGCATCTATTTTATTGACATCAGATTCAAAAAACTTATTTTGTGATATTCCATCCATAGCATACTATGATATATGTTCAACAAAAACCTTTTTTTTTTTTTTTTTGCTAACTTCTACTTTTTTTAAATTTCAGGTTAATGTGAAGATACAAACAACTAGGTTACAACGTTTGCATTTGTTAGAGTCCCTCCTGTAGTTGTGTCCTACACCCAAGAGGTGTGCCATACAGCCTTACATTGTGCTCATTAACTGGGAGTCCACCAATCCCTTTGCCTCCACCCCCATGCACCCAACTTGAATTGAATTGAGTCTTTCTCTTATATGGGCATGTATTAGATTGTCTACTGACTTCATAATAGTATTGAGTACATTGGATACTTGTTTTCCATTCTTATGGTACTTTACCAAGAATAATGTGCTTCAACCACATCCAGGTTAATACAAAAGATGTAAAGACTCAATATTTTTTTGGCTGAATAGTATTACATTGTATACACATACCACAGTTTGTTAATCCGTTCCTGGGTTAGTGGGCATTTAGGTTGTTTCCACATCTTGGCAGTTATAAAATTAGCTGCAATAAACAATCTACTGCAAATGTCTTTATGATAAAATGATTTTTTTTATTCTGGGAAGATGCCTATAATTGGAATTATAGGATCAAATGGGATGTCTAATTATAGTTCTTTGAGGATTCTCCCTACTTCTTTTCAAAGAGTTTATATTGATTTGCAGTCCCACCAACAGTGTAAAAATGTTCCCCTATCTCCACATCAATGCCAACATCTGCAACTTTGAGACTTTATGGTGTGGTCTATTCTCACTGAGGTTAGGTGGTATCTCAAGGTGGTTTTGATTTGCATTTCTCTGATGATCAGGGATGATGAAGATTTTTTTCATATATTTGTTAGCCATTAATCTATCTGCATCAGAGAAGATTCTGTTCATATCTCTTCTCAACAATAGATAAGATTGTTTGCTCTTTTTGGGTTAATTAATTTGAGTTCTCTCTAGGTTCTAGCTATCAACACTTTGTCAGATTCATAACATACTAATATCTTTTCCCATTTTGAAGTTTGTCTATTTGCTTAGATATTGTGTTCTTAGCTGTATAGAAGCTTTTCAGTTTCATTAAGTCACATTTGTTTACTTTTGCTGTTGTTATGATCGCAAATGAACTCTTCTTTATAAAATCTTTCCCCAGGCGAACATCATCAAGAGTTTTAGGCTCGGCATCTGTGGCTCAAGCAGCTAAGGCACCAACCACATACACATGAGCTGGCAGGTATGAATCCAGCCCGGGCCCGCCAAACAACAATGATGGCTGCACTAAAAAATAGCTGGGTGTTATGGCAGGTGCCTGTAGTCCCAGCTATTTGGGAGGTGGAGGCAGAAGAATCACTTGAGCCCAGAAGTTGGAAGTTGCTGTGAGCTGTGATGTCACAGCACTCTACCCAGCGTGACAGCTTGAGGCTCTGTCTCAAAAAAAAAAAAAGAGTTTTTTTAACCCAAACTTTCTTCTAGGATTTTAATCATTTCATGTCTAAGTTTTAAATGTTTTATCCATCTTGAATCAATGTTTGTAAGTGGTGAAATGTATGAGTTCAATTTCAGTCCTTTACATGTGATTTTCCAATTCTTCCGACACCATTCATTAAATAGGGATTCTTTCCCCCACTGTATGCTTTTGTTTGGTTTATCAAAGATCAGGTGGCTGTAAGTGACTGGTTTCATCTTTTGGTTTTCTATTCTGTTCCATATGTCTACATCTCTATTTTTGTGACAATGCCATGCTGTTTTGATCATTTTGGTCTTATAATATAACCTAAAATCTGGTAGAATGATGCTTCAAGCTTTGTTTTTATTACTAAAAATTGCCTTGGCAATATAGTTTTTTTCTGGGTCCATACAAAACAACTATTTTTTTCCAGTTCTTCAAAATATGATGTTGGTATTTTAATGGAGATTGCATTTAATCTGTAGATTGCTTTGGGTAAAACAGACTTTTTGACAATATTGACTCTTCCCAGCCAAGAGCATGATGTGTTGTTCCATTTGTTAATGTCTTCTGCTATTTCTTTTCTGAGGGGTTCATACTTCTCTTTGAAAAGTTCTTTCACCTCTTTTCTTAGGTGTATTTCCAAGTATTGCATTTTCTTCAATGCTACTGCGAAGGAAATTGATTTGCTTCTCAGGTTGACTGTTATACAAAGGCTACTGGTTTGTAGACATAGATTTTATACCCCAAGATGTTACTGTATTTCTTGATCACATCCAGGAGTCTTGTAGTTTAGTCTCTGTTTTTTTCTAAATATGAGGTCATTATTATTGGCAAAAAATGTGAGTTTGATGTTCTCTTCTCCCATTTGGATGTTCTTTATGTCCTTCTCTTGCCTGATTGCATTGACTAGCACTAAGAACCATGTTGAATAGTAGTGGTGATGGAGGACATCCTTGTCTGATTCTAGTTCCATGTGAAAAAGCTTTCAATTTTATTTCTTTCTATATAATATTAGTTGTGGGTTTATTATAGATGGTTTCAATCATCTTAAGAAATGTGCCACCTATACCTAGTTTCTAAAATGTTGTTGTTAAAAAAGAATACTGAGTTTTAGCAGAAGCTTTTTCTGTATCTATTGAGAAAATGTCATCTTTTCTTTGCTTCTCTTTATATGGTGAATTACATGTATGGATTTGTATATGTTAAACCAGGGTTCCTTCTCTGGGATGAAGTCTACTTGATCATGGTTTATAATTTTTAAAAACGTAACTGTAATCTATTGGTTACTCAAATTATTGAGTAATTTTGTATTGATATTCATTAGTCAAATTGTCTATAGTTCTCCTTCTTTGGCTGGGTTTTTTTCTGGTGTTGGTATCGGGATGTTTGCTTCATAGAACATGATGGGGCAGGTTCCTTTCTTTTCAGTGTTTTAGAATAAGTTCTGCAGTATAATTAGAAGCTCTTCTTTGAAATTTTGATAGAACTCTGGTGTGAAGCCATATGGTCTTGGGTTTTTGTTGTTGTTGGAAGTTTTTCCTTTTTTTTTTTTTTTCAATCTCAGTGCTTGATATTGGTCCATTCAAGAGATCTATTTCTTCCTGGTTAAGGCTAGAAAGATGGTGTGATACCAGGTTTGGTCCATTTCCTCCACATTGACGAATTTCTGGGCTTAGAGTTTCTTATAGTAGTCAGCAATAATCTCTTGTATCTCTGTGATATATGTTGCTATTTTCCTTTTTTGTTGTTGTTGTTTCTTATTGAGGTTATTAGAGATTTTACATTTCTGTTTCTAGTTAATCTGACCAAAGGTTTATAAATGTTATCTATTTGAAGAACCAACCTTGTGTTTCATTGATTTTCTGAATGATTCTTTTGTCTTCAATTTCATTTATTTCTAATTTAATTTTAGTTGTTTATTTTCTTTTGCTAGGTTTGGAATTTGATTGCTCTTCCTTTTCCATTTTCTTGTGATGATTCATTAGGTTGTTGATGTGCTCTCTTTCTGTTTTTAGGATGTAGGCATTTAATATGATAAATTTCCCTCTAAGAACTGATTTTGCAGTATCCCACAGGTTTAAGTAGCTTGTAGCTTCATTGTTATTATATTTGAGGAATTTTATAATTTACTTTTTTATCTCTTCCTTGACCCAGTTGTCATTCAGCATAAGGTTATTTAGTTTCTATGCCTTTGGGTGGATGAAAGTTTTTGTTGCAATTGAGTTTCATCTTCATTGCCTTGCGGTCTGAGATAATACAAGGTATAATTCCAATTCTTTTAATTTGGGGGAGGGGTTTATTTGTGCCCTAGGATGTAACCTATTTTGTAATCTGTTCCCTGGGCTGACAGAAAGAATATATATTCCTTAGTTTGGGGATGGTATATTCTGTATTTCTCTATTAAGCCAAATTAATTGTTCTATGGTCATGTTTCAGTCCCTTATATCTTTGTTTAATTTCTGTTTAGAGGATCTGTCCAGTTCTCTCAGAGAGGTATTAAAGTCCCCAGGTATTATGGTTTTATAGGATATTATATTGCTCAGACTAAAGTATATTTCATAAATACAGAAGCATTTAAAATGGAATGTTCTCTTACTGTACTGTTCCCTTGAGTAGTATAAAGTGATAATCTTTGTCTTTCTTAACTTTAGATGCTTTAAATCCTCTTGTATAAAAAAAAAATGAGATTATGGTTCCCCCCTTGCTTTGTATTTCCATGTGCCTGAAATATTGTTTTACAACACTTCACCTAGAAACTATGACTCTCAAGGGGAATTCAAGCCATTTACATTTATTCAGAGATTTGATAAGTGTGGTGGAATTCTATTCATCTTATTTTGAGGAAACATTGCTTAGTTTTAATCCTTTGTGCCATTGTGGAAGCTAGATTTTGTTCTTTAGTTTCTGGGTGTTTACTTTGGTGGTGGTCCATTGTGATGTCCAGTGATGAGAATAAGTCTAAGTATTTCCTGTAGAGCTTGTCTTACTGTAGAAAACTTCTTCAATTTTTGCATACCAGTAAAGGTCTTTATTTCTCCATCAATTTTGAAGCATAGTTTAGTAGGATTCAGAATTCTGGGATGAAAATTGTTTTGTTTAAGAAAGTTAAATGTAGAGGATTATTCTCTTCTGAATTGAAAATTCAGCTATGAAGTCTACTGTCACCCTGATAGATCTGCCACTATACATCAGTTGGTTCTTTTTTTTTTTAGCTCACTATATTGTCTCTACTGTCTTCTTTAGACAAGATCAGAGGCTCTTTTTTTGTTGTCTTTTCAGAGCTGCAAACAGTACTACTATAACTTGAAAAAAGACAAGAAGGTACATTAGAAGTTCACTCAAGATACCACAGATAATGAGTGGAGGGGAGTATTATAAAAGCATTTGAGTTACGGAGGCTTTTTATAAAGGTTAGAATTTAAGAATAACTTTGCACTTCCACAGTTTAGGGGGCTTGGAGGAGATGTTTAAGGATTTTGCCAAGATGGTTAATGCTGATGATCAGTGTTTCTAATTTATTTTTAAAGATAATAAATTTTCATGGAATAATCCCCAAACATGGTTTACCTTGTTTACCTAAGAAGTGTTTAAAGATGATTTCTCATTATACAGAAAAAATTTATCTTTTGCATTAAATGAGAACATAGGATGGTATATAAAAAAATACACTAAGTTGAAGTCAGTGCCAAATAAGGCAATTGAAAAGGGCAAAACTATGTTCACTTTTTTCACATCCTTTATATTACTAAAAAACAGTGCCCTGCAGAATGTATTGAGAATTGATTTATATTAAATACCTTTGATAATTGATTTGCACAGTTTTTTTCTTACTTCATTAAAAGAAGGCCTTAAGACTGAAAAAAGAACAATTATCTAGACATTGGATGGATTTAGAAATTTGTGAGGTTTTCCATGGAAATATATATCTTGCAAGAGACCTCCTCCCACTAAAATTGTCAAATTACTACATTGAATTAACTACAAAATATATGTATGAAACTTGGCTAGATGTATCTTAAACCAGTAGAGATCCACATGTAGAAATGTGTATTGCTGACAAAGTATATTTCCCCATTACTATGAATAAAATATCAATAATATAATAATGATGTTAATAGTCATAATAATGATAAGAGCAGAAATGACAGGAAAAAACTAATATCAGATTCCTCCAATTGCATTAGAGTTTCTCACCTTTATTATCCCCAATTATTTTTGCCTTCAGCTTTTAAAATTAAGAAACAAATGTAAATTCCATTAGATGAGGGGAAAAAGGGAAAATCTTACAAGATATATACACATCAAAGGCTTACACTAGTTTGTTTTCAACTTTATGTGAAAGAAAACAAAGAGTATTTTTAAAGCTATATAAAAACTAATACATGAGTTGCACCTGTCGCTCAAAGGAGTAGGGCGTCCACCATGTATGGTGGAGGTGGTAAGTTCAAACCCAGCCCCAGCCAAAAAACACACCCCCCCCAAAATTCTAATACATTAATAAGTTGTTCTTTGAGTTAAAGTAATTAAAAGCTACATAGGCAGGCTCTGCTAAAATGTATTCTTTCAGTTTTTGAGAAAATATGACACTTTATTTTGCATAACATCATGTATTTATTCAAACAAAAAATGGTATAAAGATTTTAAGCCTCAGATTGTTATTAATTGCTCTTACTCAGTAAAAGTCTAACAGTGAGGATAATGAAAATTTACTAAGACTGGCTCCACGTCAGTTAGTTCTTACTCCTAGCTGCTTTGCAGAATTTTTTCTTTCACTTGAGTTTGGACAGGTTCATTATAATGTGTCTTGGAGATGCTCTGTTTGTGTTAAGACAACCCAGAGTTCAATATCCTTCTAAAAGGAGTTTGTTAGAATCTTTGGAAAATTCTCATTTATCATATCCTCCAATAGGGTTTCCATTCCTTTGGGACATTCTTCTTCTCTTTCAAGGATACTTATAAATCATATTATGAACACTTCATGTAGTCCCACAATCCTCTGAGCTAGTGCTGTGCTTTCTCTCTTCTTTTCTGCCTCTTTAATGGACTAGGTTAGCTCAAGAGCCTTATTCTCTAGCTCTGAGATTCTTACTTCTCCATGGTCCAATCTGTTATTGATACTTTCATCATTAAGTTGCCTGATTGATTCCTTCAATTCCCTAAGCTCTGCTATATCCTTTCTATCTTCTTTTTATCTTTCATCTATTAAACATCAGGTGTCACTGTCATATTTGGAGACACAGAACACACAGGCTGGTTTTCCTGTATAAAATGGAGGCTAAAAGCCACTATCCAGTTGCCAAGGAGAGCCAGTCCTGTCTTTCTAATTTATTTTCCCTCAATCAGTGCTTGGTCATTTAGCTAGCATTCAGTCCCCTCAGGATTTGGATCCTGAAGCTTTCACAAGATTTCTTAGGAAGCTTGCCTTGACCTTTCAAACAGCTCTCCCTGGAAACAATGTGACTTTCCCATGGGGACTGGAGGTATTCAAATCAGAGCAAAAAATGGCTGCCCAAGCTCAGCAGGTGCACCAGAGCCAACCCTGCATTAGTACCCTGTGTACATCTCCACCCAGGTGGCCCTTCCACAATGGAGGTGCTCTGCTAGTAGCCAAGCTGCCTGGTGTATTCAATCCAGGCTACCAGACACTGTTCTAGTTTACTTTCTCCCTAAGGCCAAACCAAGGCAGCTCAAGTGAGCAGCCTAGTCTAGGAACAAAAAAAAACTGTAGGACAGGCCTTTCTTGTCTCTAGCCCTCCACCTAGGGCCAACCAGCTTCTGCCCATATGCACTTGTCTTTTGGGCTGGTCTTCCTCGGCTCTTGACCTCTCGTTGGCTACTGGAGTCCCCTAGAGTTTCCCTGTGCCCCTGGAGTGGCGTTTCTGGGCAGGATCACCCAGGCAGAGGTTGCTATGCCCCTCCAAGTGAGTGATAAGGAGATGTCTCTTGTCCACCATCTTAACCAGGACTTTTCATTCTTGATAGCCAATTCCCTAGGTGGTCAATTTGCATAAATTTTATACATGTTTTTCTAATCTCCCTCTCATTTTGTGTGTTTGTGTGTATATATAACCATTTCCCAGGAATTACTTTATGTGCCAGAATATGAACTGAGTGCTTGTCTTCTCTTTATTTTGTATTGTTTCTTCTGCTATGTAAGTTCTTATGTAATATGAAGCTGTGTCAAATAATTTCATTTAATAAGACATTTTCTGCTTTTAGAAAAAAAAAACAGCCTCTAGCTCAATCAATCTTAGAGGGAAATTATTATGAAAATACTATGAAGAAATTGATACAAAATGAGGAGATAAATAAATTTTATAGAGATTCAGCTATTGTTCCAAGAGTATCATGTCACAAATTTAAGTGTTCAATGTTGTGGGAGGAAAAAAAAAAAGCCTTTCAAAGTTCATGTCAAATTTAAACATCTTAAAATATGTATATGGATTAAGACCTAAATATGAAAGTAGAAAAATATAAAATTAACAAACAAGAATTTAAGAGAATAACTTTATGACCAAGGTATAGGAAGTTTTTCAACATGACTACAAAAACACATATTATTAAAACATAAACATTCAATTACTTCAAAATATTTTTATTTAAGTTCAAAGATGGGGACGATAGAAATTTTAACAGGAAGGAAATGATATGTACAATATTTGCAAATAAAATTAATAGTTGAAGATACAAGAAAGTGTTTTAAATCAAATATAAGATAAAACACGATAGAAAAAGTAAAAAGGAAATGGGAATAAAAAATCCAGTAGAGGATTAGTGATGTTGAGCTTTTTTCTTGTGTTTGTTGGCGATCTATTGACCTTTTTTTGAAAAACTTCTGGTCATGTCTCTTGACTAATTTTTAATAGGGTTATTTGCATTTTTCCTCCTGATATGCTTGAGTTTGTTATAGATTCTGTACATTAGCCTTGTGTGGGATGTATACCTTGCAAATACTTTCTCCCATTCTGTAGGTTGTCCATTTACTCAGTTGATTATTTCCTTCACAATGTAGAAGTTTTTTAATTTAATTAAGTCTAAATTATTTATTTTGTTATTGTATTTGCCTTGTGTTCTGAATCATAAATTCTGCCTAAGTCAATGTCTAGAAGAGTTTTATTTACATTTTCTTCCTGAATTTTTATGATTTTTATCCCTTGGGCTTATACATGGATAGTGGGACTGCAACTTGGTGCAACCCATATGAAAAGAGATAAGGAGATTTCTCAGAAAATGAAAAGTAGACCTACTGTTCAATGTAGCAATCCCACTACTGGATATATAGCCTAAGAAAAAAATGTCATTTCATCCAAAAGCCACCACACTAAAATATTTAGTGCAGCAAAATTCACAATTGCAAAGATGTAGAATCAACCTAAATGCCCATCACTTCATGAGTGGATTAACAAAATATGGTATATGTATAGCATGGAGTACTATTCAGACATAAAAAAGGATGAATTAGTGTCTTTTGTAGCAATTTGGTAGGAATTAGAAGTCATTATCCTAAGGAAAGTATACAAAGAATGAAAAAGAAAACCACCCATTTGAACTAACCAAGGGGCATGTAAGTGCATAGAAGGAGGTAAAATCATTGAAAATCAAGCAGGAGAGAAGAAAAGGAGGGTGGGGGGTAAAACCCACCTATAGGGTACAATGAACACTATTCAGGCGATGAGCGTATTTATAACCCTGACTCAAGCCATATAACAAAATCATTCATATCTCCTTAGTATATGGAAATTATAAAAGAAAAAGAAAAAAAATGTACACTTACCATTCAGTCCAGCATTAATACTACTGGGTATATACTCAAAGGAAAAGAAGTGATTTTATCAAAAAGACATTTGCACCCAATAGATCAATATCTATCTAAAATTAGAGAGGAGGGGGAAAGGAAAGAAACAATAGAAAAACTAAGAAAATAGAACAAAACAGGGATACTTGGAAGTTTAAAGAGAGTACAAACAAAATAAGAGAGGATAAACGGAACTATTTTCTTTATGAATAGAATAAAGAATAATAGAATAATGGGTTACTTAAGATTTGGAATCAAATGTAAAAGATACCCTACAATTTCAAGGGAAGCAAAATTACTGGTGTTCTAAAACTGTTAGATGATTCAGAAAATAGCCATTATTCAATAAATACCTGATGTTATGGATACAATGGAAAATTGAAAATTGTTTTATGAATTATAACAATGAAGATCTTGAAGGTTCTGCTAGATTTTTCTTTTATCATATAGTTGTAATTGTCAGACTTAGGGCTTTGAATAAATGAGTTATTTTGAACTAGATTAAGATGGTAAAGCAATTTTTATAACGTCATGTTAATCATTTTATAATACCCATATGTATAACTCACTATATATAGAATACAGTATAAACCATATATGCTTATACATAAAGTACATACATGTATATATATGTATATAAAACAAAAGGTCAAATTCTAAAAATTGCACATATATAATATAATTTTTAGTTAAATCAATTCAAACTGAGGCTTTTTCTCTTAAATGTGTAACAGCCTTGAATACTAGAGGTATTAAGAAGTATTGCTTATCTGATGCCTTAATAAAATATACATTGCCTGTCATGGCTTCACCAGACCAATAAGAAATTGTAAAAGTAATTAAAAGTCTACAGTATTAAAATTGATGCAAAATAAACTTTATCAAGGATTTTCTTTTTGGCATTGCAATTTCACTGACAAGAAAACAGGTTCATTATGGCTAAGTAACTTGCCCTGAAATCCCACATGGTGAGGAGAGTACCTAAGATTTATATTTAGTTCTAGCTATCTACATGTAAACTCATGTTTCATCCACTAAATCTGGAGTCAGTAGACCTGTTCTCTAAAGGGCAATATATTAAATACTTTAAGCTTTGCAGCCCACATTATATCACAACCCCTCAACTCCATCCTTACAAGGCAATAGGAACCTTAAACAGCTCACAAAGGAATATGCATGGGTATGTTCCATTAAATGTTATTAGTGTATATAATGTGGATTTTATAACATATTCACACCATGAGATAATATTCTTCCCTCATTTTTTCCCATATTTTGGAATATAACAAATATTCTTTGATTGCACCCTATATAAAAGAAGGTGGCAATGATAGATCATAATTTTTTAATCTTTCAACTACACTAGGCTAATTTAGGCAATCAGAGTGTGATGAAGTTTTCATTTCATTAGAGAGATATGAGAATAAGATAATTTTATTTTAGGAGTATAGATTGGTGTGATTTTTTTGGTATCAAAATAGATATGCAGCAGACAGACTGAAATGCAGAAGCAGAATTCAAAATAAGTGTTAGTAATAGTAAAGATTTATTTGAAGCCATCCCCATGAGGTTATAGCTCAGGCAGAGAGAGAATTTCCTAGATTGGAAATAGCTAGTGCTATGTAGTAGAAGGACAGAAAAGGGCAAGAGAAAGTGAAATGCACATGAGATTGTTAGTGAAAAAGACAGAATTATGATAAACAAGTTCATAGGACATAAAGGAAATAGTTTCATGAAAGAAAAGGAGCAGTGCTAATAACAAATCCAGAATAACAAGGAAAAATCCATGGATTTATTTAGCAACAAAGTAGTTCAACAATGACCTTCGAAAGAATCGTCATTGTAGAAAATTTAGTGTGAGAAGCAGTTTACAGGTATTTAAACAGGGGGGAGAGGTAGAAGAATTATAAATAAACTTTTGAATTGTATTTAGAAACTGCTAAGGTTGAGATGTTGTAGGTGGGGTTTCCATGAAATTTACCTATTTATTAGATTTTTTCTCATGTAATTACATTTATTTTAGTGTATTTTAACACATGGCATATCTATAATTTGCAACTTGTGGTGAATCTACATCTCATCCAACTTTAAATGACTTGCCAATTCAAATTCTTCCTATTATGATTTTTTTGTGTAAGATTTGCCATGGGGCAATAAGTAGCATTGATACTTTCAAGGAAAGAGAAGTTAGGGACATTCAAAGCAAGGAAAGTGGAAATATACCCCCTCTAGAGTAAAGCAAGTTCTTCAATAGGAAATCTATGAATTGGGGCAGAAATTGTTTCTGATTTGGGATCTCAGAAAGAAACATAAGGCATTCATTAAAAAGACATTAATTTAAGAAATAGTAGTGGAGGTGTGGAAAGGATTAAGAGAATATACAAGGCACTGGGAGCCAAAGCAGAACTACAGGCTAAAAAGGAACAGGGAAGAAATAGTTTTCAGAGTTCAGTGAAATCTTAGGCTTTATAGAAGGCTAAGGAAGCTTCAGTCGTAGAGTGATGCAGCGTTTACTGAAGACTCATCCTTCCTGAAAAAGTTTTTTTTTTTTTAACCTTAAAAGATTCACCAGTTCTTAGGCATTTAACGAAAACAAGATCTTTGTAAAAAGTTGGCTGATATTGCACTTTCAGATAGCTGAAAATATTTTAACTCAATTCCTGACTTCATCTAATCGGAGTTCATTTCAATATACTATTATAAGCATGCGGTTTGCTACAGTAATAGTAAGAGTAAGAGTAATTCCATCCTAGCTTCGCTATTTCGTATAATATTAATTTCTCCAATGACTAAAGCTCTCTATCAGCTATATCACATATTTATATTCATTGTAATACCTTAGTGGGCTCAATTTAAAAATACCTCCAACACTTTCACATATTGTTTAGAAAGAAAAATAAAATCACACTTTACTAAACTTTCCTTTTCGTCTTATATATTTTCTCTATTTAACATCTTGGATAAGATTAATTCATCAAGCCATTAAATGCCTCTCTATATGTACGTGGTATCTAGCTGGTCACCACTGAGGATATAAAGTAGAAGGCAATATTCCTGTATACAATGCCTACTTAATAAAGAGTAAAGACATCTCCCCAAAAATATATTACAATTCAGGAGAGAGAAAGACTGAAGGAAGAGACAAACTGACAACTTCATGAAAGATGTGACATCTGAGTTCAGTGTTCGTGAATGTAAGACTTGGAAATGCAGAGTGACAGGACATTTTCTAATTACAGGGAGCAGATGAGGAGTCCTCCCCTCATCTGTGATAAGTGGAAGTAAGCCTTCCCTGGTCCCTGGGGACAACTAACACCATTGTAAATTAAAATAAGCCGGCAATGATGCAGTCCTCAGGATGAATTGCCCTCTGGGAAATAACAATCTATCTACCAGATTACATAATAATAGGCAAGGTAACAAAATCAAACTTTTAATAATGCAGGATAAGTACTTGTCCCTAATAGGCTGTAACCACAGAATTTACAGTGAATCATAAAACATACTGTCTTATCATCTTCCCAATAAATCCCTTCTAAACCATTTCAATTTGACATATTTTCATCCTGTTTGAAATAGCGACAGTTTGGATTATTCTCCTGAAGTTTTAAGAGAAACAGAATGAGAGAATTCATAGTTAAAAAAAAATGAAGATTCAAAGTCTTCCTAATCAGGTACCAACCTAGGTGTCACTAGATAGGTCTTATATTAACAAAGGAAGTCTGATGTCTGAAAAAGAGAAAAGAACAAAACAGAAGCTTGAGAAAGATGTACATTACAAACTTGGTTAAATGATTCTTATTCCTTGATAGCTAATTTATACTCTCACAATATAGACGTAAACGTTCTTAAAAATACTTTAAAATGTCTACTTGGTATTATCTTTAGTTGGAATTTTTTTTAATTTTTTGTTATCACAATTTCATCAATCTTTTCACAATATGAACCTGGAGTGTTGTGGTGCCTGGTGTGGGCAGGTTCTGAATGTCTGTTTCCGCTCTGGAGCTCTTCACACAGTTGACCCAGGCATCTGTTGCAGGTATATCACAGTTAACTTTCCTCCTTGCCTACACCTGCTTCTCTTCCCCTCGAAACTTGTTATTCTTAAGAATTCTCACCAATAATCTTCAGGGGTGCAAATATCCGCATTTTAGAACCTGCATTACAGAAAAACAAATCTACAATAGCTGTCCCTTCTCTCCAAACTAATCTCTAGACTCATTATAATCATCATAGAATCCAAACAGATTTTTGTTGAAATTGAAAAGTTAATTCTGAAAATTTCAATGTAAATCCTTAGGATCTATAATGTCTAGATTTGAAGAAGAAAAATTTGGAAAACTTATACTACCTGATGTTAATAGTTACTCCATAAACCATAGTCATCAAGATTAGGTGGGTACTGGTGGAAGGCTAAACACACAGATCAACTGAATAGAACAGAGACAAGAAAAAGAACCATACATAGAATGAATTAATTTTTGTTAAAGCAATTCAAATATTTAAAAAGTATTTTCAACATAAAGAGTCTAGAGGCTTGGTGCCCATAGTTCAGTGAGTAGAACACCGGCCACAAACACTGAGGCTGCCAGGTTTGAACCCCCATCCGGGGCTGCTAAATAATGTCAAATGCAACCAAAAAATAGACAAGGGGTAGAGGGATGGTGCCTGTGACTCAAAGGAGTAGGGCACCGGCCCCAAATGGTAGATGTGGCAGGTTCAAACCCAGCCCCAGCCAAAAACTGCAAAAAAAATAGCCGAGCATTGTGGTGGGCACCTGTAGTCTCAGCTACTCAGGAGGCTGAGGCAAGAGAATTGCTTAAGCCTAAGAGTTGGAGGTAGCTGTGAGCTGTGATGCCACAGCACTCTTCCAAGGGTGACACAGTGAGACTCTGTCTAAAACAACAACAACAAAAACAGAGCCTAGATCCCCAGAGTATGCTAGTTTCTTAGAAAACATGAAGTACAAATTCTCCAAACACATTACCGGAGTTGAAAACAAGTGCAGCTACCCTAGGTTGCCGAACTCATGTATTCTACTTATTTTGGAAACACCATCATGTGATGGCAATTGAATTAGAGTATGTACTCCTTCCTGGTTGTGACATAGATCCCTATCTGGGGACCTCAGCTGTGTTTTTGAAAGACCATTTCATCAGGCTCTCAGTGTGCACCTATACTTCTGTGGAGTTTTCTATGTGATAGATCCAATGGATCCCAAGGGTGTTGGGTAACCACTGCCTCACTCTGTTGGCTCCTATGAAGGCCAGCCTCAAAGATAAGGCCCCCTGGATTTTATTTCCATTTAATTTGTGCTCTTGAAGAGTCTTCTTTCACATTGAATACAGCTAACCTATATGGCGTGTAGGATATTATGGACATGATAATGTGTGGCTTCCAGAGCTAGTCCATACAACACATCACTTTCACCTTTCTCCTTATCAGATTATTTGCTCTAAAGGAATCCAGTGGCCTTGTCCTAAAGAAGCTCAGACAGGCCTATACTCAGTCAATGTGGTAAGGAATGGCGAGTCTTACAAACATCAGCACTTACTTGGCAGGTATGTGAGCGAGCTATCTTGGAAACACATCTTCCAGATGCTCCCAATCCTTGAAATGATGACAGACCTTGCTAACATGTTAAATGTAACCTTAGATGGGAGAACTAGCCAGCTAAGTCACTCTCAGACTCCTAACTTAATGTAACTACATTTGAAAATAAATGTTTATTGTTTAAAGTCACTCAATTTGGAAGCAATCTTAAGCAGCAATAGACAACTAATACAGCTATAAAGTGGTCCCTTAGTCTAATGCATTTTTAAATTTAATCCATATGTTAACAGAGTTTACTCTGTAAATCCTCCGAAAATGGTTCAAAAGAAGGCCTGGTAAGAAGGGAAGAAAACCCCAATCCCAGATGATTCTACTCAAGATGAATCATTGCCCTTTCCCCATAACAATCAAATGATCCTCCCATAAAGAATGGTGCATTACTGGGAACTCTGTGTAGGCTTCTGTTCCCGGCACTTGGGCATTTGACTTTGGGAATAGCTACCTGAGCCTTGGATCCCATGCTATTGGGCCAATATACAGGGTAGCCATAAAGTTCATGTGCAGTTTACAATAGTGTGTCATTTAAAATTGCACGTGAACTTCATGGCCACCCTATAGTATCCATTCCTGCCATCACAGCTGCTCCTTTCATGTGCCATGGTGCCAGCATAGAGGTGACTGGGGAAAGAAGCTGACTCTTGTTAACTAGCCAGGTTACCCTGCTTACATGTGGATTTTGCCCCTACTTAGTGGCCATGTTCTCTGGAGTGTACATGCAATACAAATCTGTTCACTGTTTCTGCCACTCTTGCCTCATGCCTCTCTCTTTTATCTCCTTTCCCCTTATTTTCCAATTCTGTCCTGGAGAAGTCAGCTAAACTCTTTACAATTCCACATGTGTATATATTCCAATTTTAAGCCACTGGTTTTCCAATAGAATGTATAACAAAGCCCATGACCCAAATCTCTGCCCTCTGGGAGAATTTCTCCCACCACCATCTTTCAGAGTCACTTCCGTGAGTGGGTCTATAATGGGACAGCAGTCCATTTCGCTTGAATTTATGTATCAAACTCTGAGAAGAGCAAAACTCAACTTTTCTTGTCTTCCTCTATTAGGTAATAATTTTAAAAGACCCTCCCTGAGGGTCTGAGCTATTGGGGTGAGCTGAGAAAAAGGTGGTAATGCCAGCTTGATAAACAGCATGAGTATCAGGCTTACCACCTCATGCCGCTTACTTATGGCCTCTGGCTCTGCTCAGCTGGGTCCTTACTCACATCTCACAGTCAGGTGTGTCTGGGCCTACCCAGTGTGGTAACCTGCTGGTCTGACAGAACCAACAACATGAAAAGCCACTTCAGCCTCATGACCATTTGATCAGAGGCTCTTTGTCCACCATAACCCAATAGTGTGCAAATTGTTAATTTTAGACTGGGGTGCTTGTGTGGCCTAATTCCAGCAGTCCAGGTGTCTAGTGGTCTCTATGTTATTTTCCTATTCAGGTTTGCCATATATCCACCCAGGAACTTTTCTCAACACAGATGCCTCGGATCTTTCAGGACCTGGTGTGCATAAGAGTTTAAGTGAAAGGGCTTACTGTTTTGCAGTCTCAGACTCCTACAGAGGTCCTTCCTGCTCTGGGCTCCACTCAAAGCTGGTAGCTTCCATGTTATTCAACATGGAATATTCCCCAGAGTGGGCTATGATACCTCTATAATCTAAGTAAATATTGTAGTTTTTGTACTTCTTTTGAATGATGGAATATGAAAAGTACATCTTTCCTTTGAAGGAAATGTCCCAATTTTATATATGTTGCTCAATACCACTGGACTCCTAAAAAAATGCTCTGATTTGGTAAGTCCTTGAATCTTTATAAGACTTGTCTTCTATTCTGAGAATTTTATATGTCTTATTAGAACCTCTACACCCTTGCCATTTTTTGCTCATTAGGTAAGTTATATAGCAGACTAGTCTGATGTTCATCCAAGCAGACAATATATCCTTGGACTATCTTATAGTTTGACTCAAGGATATGGCCCAGTATATGGCCCACCCCAGAGGATACTGCTGGTGTGCTTGAAAGGAACATACATTTTACAACTATTAAGTTTAGTGTAATTTCAGAAAAATTTATTCAAGTTGTATAATCGCATGTTCGATTCTTTTACTTTACTATTGGTCTTTCTTTGTTTTTTGTTTAAATGTTCTGTTTATTACTAAAATAATAATTAATTATTAATCTACATCTATGAGTATAGATTTGTGTGTTTTTCTCTTCAGTTTTGTCAATGTTTTTAAAATTGTTCTTACAGACTTGGTGCCTGTAGCACAGTGCTTATGGTGTTGGCCACATACACCCAGGCTGATGGGTTTGAACCCAGCCAGGGCCAGCTAAACAACAATGACAACTGCAACGACAACAACAACAAAAACAGCCAGGCATGTGGCAGCTACCTGTAGTCCTAGCTACTTGGGAGGCTGAAGCAAGAGAATTGCTTAAGCGCAAGAGTTTGAGGTTGCTCTAAGCTGTGATGCCACAGCACTCTACTGAGGGCGACATAGTAAGCCTTTGTCTAAAAAAAAAAAAAAAAAAGTTTTTCTTACAGATCTGTTATTTGCCTCATTGACATTTTAAATTACATATTTTCTTGAAGATTAACCAGTTGGTGATTTTGGAAGGTTCCTATTTAACTCTTACATGTGTAATAAGTTAGATCTTTAAGATAAATTTTATACTATATGTAATATGCAGACTGTATGTCTTATATTTGGTGTTAGTTTGCAATGAATTTCTATACTTTTACATTAAACTTAGTGTGTTTTTCTGTTTAAAGTGTGGACTCTTTAAATGAAACCAAAATATAGTTAGGTCTTGCTTTTTTTATTCAGCCTGACCATTTCTGCCCTTTAATGTGAATGTTTAATACACTTCCATTTGATTTCATCATCTATAAAGTTTGTTTGTTTCAAGTCCACTATTTTACACTGTGTTCTTTAACAGTACTATTTTCAATTTCTCTATTTCCTTTCCAGAAGGAATGCTTTTTTTAGCATTAATGACATTCCATTAATCTGTCTACTTTACAGATGTATTTAGCTTTATCTCTTTGCATTTAGTAGTTTCCACAGGGGTGATGATATGCTTCATAACTTACCAAGCTTCCTAGGTCAACACAGTGCAATTATAAGTAAATGTAGGAACAATGGTAAAATTCCATTTATCCATTATCCTCAGTGTTGTCATTTTCAGATACTTTATCTTTGCTTATAAAATAAATTCTAGGACGTAACTTTTTGCTTTTTGCTTTAAGTAGTCAATTGATTTTTGGAAAATTGAAAGACAAATGCATTTTTCATTTTCTCTTATATTTATCGTTTTTTTAATTCTTCATGCCTTCTGGTAAATCTAAGTTTCCTTCTGCTGTCATGTCTCTTCAGTCTCAAACACTGCTTCAACATATCCTGAAATGAGGGTAAGCTAGTGACAAGTTTTCTCAAGTGTCATTTATCGGAAATGTCTCTAATTCTCTGTTTGGAAGGAGATTCCATTGTTATAGAAAGTTAAGTTGACAGTCATTTTATACTCAGTACTTTAACAATGTTGGTCCATTGTCATTTGCCTTCCTTGTTTTTGATGAGAACTCAGCAATTCTTTTATTTATTTATTTATTTTGAAGTTTTGGCCAGGGTTGGGCTTGAACGCGCCACCCCCCGTACATGGGGCCGGTGCTCTACTCCTTGAGTCACAAGTGGGAGCTGCCCAGAACTCAGCAATTCTTAAGAGTGATCTGCTATATTTAATGTGTTTTTATCTCTGTTTGCTTTTAAGATTTTCTCTGTGTTCAGTTTTCAGTGGTGTTTTTATGTTTGTGCTTATCCTTCTTGAGCTTAGGAATCAGTAAGTATTTGCTTATAATCTGATGGATTTTGTTTTTAATTTAGAAAAATGTATTACCTCTCTCATCTCTTTCTAGGACTTAAATTATGCTGTCATGTTGTTTGGAGTAACCACAAGTCAATGATACTGTCTTTCCCAACATTTTTCCAGTTGTTCATCAGATTGCATAGTTTTGAATCTGCCTTAAGTTTAATATCCCTTTCTTTTCCTAATTGTAGTTCTAATAAAGTCATTTTGTAACTGTATCATACGTTGTATTTTTGGACTCCAGAATTTCTATTTGGCTCATTATATAGTTTCTAGTACCATTTGGAGATGCTGTTCACCCTTTATGACCAATTGCTTTTTTCCCTTTAGGTCTTTCAATCTATTAATAACAACTCCCTGAAAGTCTTTCCACGTTAATTCATTTTTATTACCTTTTTAGAAATTGAATAATGGATCATATGTCCCTACTTTGTTGGTTATCTACTAATTTTTTTTAAATCTTATGATTGTGTTATACATTGAAAGAAGCCTAATTTATGCCTTCTTTTTAAAAGTATTTTGACCCTTTTGGCAGATAGTTCAATTGCTGGCAGGTCTTTTTGCACCGGCCAAGCTTGGTTTCTTTTTTTATTAGGGCACATTATTTCAGTTTAGAACTTGGTCTTTAACATAGTGAGGGACACTCACTACAATGGTGTACTCTACATTGCATGCCCATGATACTCAGTGAGGTCTTTAGACTTCCAGCCTCATGGGGCTGATCAGGGGAGGATCTGCAAGAAACCATCTCTGCTAGTCTGAGGGAATTTCAACTTGTGCATGGAGAGCCTTGGGAATTTCACCTTGTGCATGGGCAACCTAGCCCTCAGCCAAAGGTCCTCAATAAATGACCACAAGGAATTTTCAAGTGCTCCCCTGTATAGTCCTCTTTTTTTCTATGTATGCCCCAGTTCCTTAAGCAGCCTAAAAGTATTTTTTTTTTATTCTCAGCTTGGGAAATTAAGGGTACTTAGCCTTCACCTTAGTGTTTTATTGTAGGAAAATGCTCCTAGTTGATCCTCTGCTTTTCAGAAGTCAACATATCCTTCAAGGCTGGTTTTAAATGCTAGAAAACATTTTTTTAAATCCCTACTGTCAAGCGTTACCAACACATCCAGATATATTCTCTTTTGTGCAAATGTCAGTAACCCTGAGCTAGTACCTGGCCTTGAATATCCTCTATTTAGAGTAAGGTTTTCTAAGGCAGGTGTTGTCTGTAACAGTGAAAAGGAGGGAGGATGAAATTCAATTTGGGGAGCTCACAGAATTTAATATTCAAAATAGTTGTACTATTTTCTTGGTTTAATGTACATTCTTTTTTAAAAAATTATCTAACCTCACTAAGCATCAAATCTTACATTAATAATAGTTATTTAAGACCAAACACTTTTTCATCTTTCAAGTTATCATGAGGATAAAGTGAGATAATACACATTAGTGCTTTGGGGTTTATTTTTTTTATTTTTTTATTTTTTTTTTGGAATGAGGTCTTACTTTGCTCAGGCTGTTCAAACTTCTGAACACAGGGAATCTACTCATCTCAGCCTGCCAGAATGTTAGGATTATAGATGTGAGCCACTGCACCCCATGAGTGAAATTTTAACTTAATAAAGGGTCAATAAGTATAACAGGTATAATATTGTGAATCAACATCACTTTCATAATCATTATTCTAATGTCTCATAAGGTAAAATTTTAAATTTTTATAGGAAGGTTGTTTGTGCTAATGGTGGTGATAAAATGCCTTCTCTTTGGAATATTTAAATGCAAACAAAATGTATGATACTTAAGGATGTTGCTACTAAAGTAAATTCTATTTTGCCTTTTACATTTAAAAAAAGTGGGCCTTGAAGAAAAATAGAAAATCAAATTTTGAATAACTAAATGTCCTTAAACTGGTAAAGAATCAGAGATATCAACTGATAAAATGTGACATTTGGAACTGGCAGACAACCTGTAGAAGACTGAAACTAGACCCACACCTCTCACC
>CAUYON010189758.1:0-14179 GCA_963573935.1 Arctocebus calabarensis
CATTATAAACATCTGAAGCATGCTATCTCTAATTATAAACCAAGAAAAACACAGAAATACTTTATATGAATATAGAGACGATCACTTGCCATCACACCTGTCTTCAAGAAAATCTACTTTCATTACTAACAAATATGCCACTTAATCATATGTGGTTTACAGCACGGTTCCCCTTTAACTTTCAGTTCCCAGGTCCTGCCTGTCACATGATAGATTCTCAGCTACCATTTGTTGAGGAAGGACTGGGCTTTGCCCCCTTGTTTTGTGCTCATCACCCTGTTGAGACACAGCACTCGCCTGTTACGATAACAATGTCCCCGGAGTTTTATTGTCCCCGGCCGTTTTATCATCTGGGGTCTCCAAACAGCCTGCCTCTTCTGAAGAAATCTAAAGCAGCCTCCTCTGGCTAGCACAGTCTTAAGGGCTGAATTACATCCCCCACAAACTTCATGTGTTGACCGGCACTGTCCTGAGACTCACAAGGTTGATACACTCAAGATGCTCAGGGGATGGCCCAGAGCAAACTCGGGAAACACTAGCTGCTATTCATCGCTCCAGACCATAAACACTGAAAATGGGTGTGAGAATATTTACATTCCTGTAGCTCCTTGCACTTTACAATGCCTTCTCATCTCTATAAGCTTTTCTACTTTGAGCTTCTGAGCAACTTGTGGGGTAGGCATTTTACAGATGAGAAAACCCGAGACAGCCTGGGAGCTGTGCCAAGGTCACAGGGCACTTACGTGGCTCAGCCTCTTGACTCAGTCCAGCACTTTTCCTGCCTCTTTGCTGAGATCATAGTCACCACTTTTTGCACAAGATGGTCCCCTGGGCTCATGCCGAGGCTGCTGAGAAGCTTGCAAAGAGCCAAGAGACCGAGAATTGAGGCGTCTGCTTTGGGTTCCCTACCTTGAGGTTCTATGTAATACTTCAGAGCACTTCTGTCCCAGATCCTAAATTTTCCCTAGGGACAGACATATTGACTTAGCTGTTGTGGACAAACATCTCTGCACTGTCAGCAGGAAGTACTGTCTGTGTACTTGGCAAAGTTTAGCTTCGGTGGCCAAAGTGGGGTGACAGGTGGGAACTACCCCAGTGCACCGTTCCTTGATCCTTGTTGGCCCAGCCCACAGTCCAAATGGGAGAGCTGCATGACTCGGGGCCAGCAGGAAGACTTTCCAATGAGATTATTTTTGCTGAGTGAAAGAGAGTAAACTATTCCCATTTTGTTTTATTTATTTATTGTAGAGACAGAGTCTCACTTTGTCGCCCTCGGTAGAGTGCTGTGACATAGCAACCTCCGGCTCTTGGGCTTAGGCGATTCTCTTGCCTCAGCCTTCCGAGTCGCTGGGACTACAGGCGCCCGCCACAACACCTGGCTGTTTCTTCATTGGAGTTTGGCCGGGGCCGGGTTCGAACCCGCCATCCTTGGTATATGGGGCCGGAACCCTACTCACTGAGCCAAAGGTGCCGCCCACTATTCCCATTTTAAAGCATGATCACTCTGACTCATTTACCAGTGAGATTGGGAATGGAGAACAGCCTATGAATTTCAGAAACATTGGCTTGTTTTGCTTCTGATGGCCAATAAATAATTTTCAAAAGTTTACTGATTTCGGCTCAGTGCCTATAGCTCAGGGGCTAGGGCGCCAGCCACATACACCAGAGCTGGCGGGTTTGAATCCAGTCTGGGCCTGCTAAAAATTTACCGATTTTGCCAGGGCATAGTGGCTTATACTTGTAATCTTAGAACTTTGGGAAGTAAAGGTGGGAAGATTGCTTGAAGCCAGGAGTTCGAGACCAGCCTGAGAAGCATAGTGAGACCCCCATCTCTACAAAAAATAGAAAAATTAGCCAGGTGTGGTGGCACATGCCTATAGTCCCAGCTATTAGGGAGGCTGAGGCAGGAGGATTGCCTGAGCCCAGGAGTTTTGAAGTTCTGTGACCTATGATGACCCCAGTGGATTCTAACCTGGGGGACCAAAGTGAGCTCCTGTCTCAAAAAAAAAAAAAATCTTTGAAGAAGTATTTTTATTATTGGTGACTTCTGCTTAGGCTTGAGGATGTGGTCAGAGTTCATGAGTCTGTGTTGACACGTGAACGCATTTGTTTTCCCAGGTGTTTACCTCCCTGAGTCTCCATCCTTGATCGTTTGTCCAAGGCTCTGTGTAGGTGGGAAGACCTCATGTGTGTCTGGGATAGGACACGTGAAGCATTTTCTCTTTGTGAGCCACCTGGTTTGTGCGTGTGGTGGGAAATGGCAGATCAGTCATCAGCAAGCATGTGGGAAGTTGGTGAATTTTGCAATGGGAGCTGGGAAGGTCTGGAACATACCATGGGGGCAGTGCACATCTTTCATCTTAGCTCAGTTTACTTAATGTCAACTTGAGTTTGTGCCCTTTGAACCAGAAGTGTCCTTCAGAGTGGGAACAGGAGCTTCACGGAAGGTTGAGGTAGCAGGTAAGTGAACCCGTCAGGAATGGAGTCTGCTGCCAACAGAGGGTACCTGGTTTTGGGAAGCAGGCTCTGCATGACCAGACCTGTTGGCAGAGGAGCTAGTAGCTCCGGGACAGATGGGAGGGGGGAGGTGGCCGAACTTGCCTGAGCCTTCCTGATGAGTCAGCTCAAGTCCATGGGCAGGAAGGGAACCAGGGTTTGTATGTCTAAGATGAACTCAAGTTAAGCGAGGCAAAAATATCTGAGCTCTATTATTCTTTTCTCTTGAACATGAGAAAAGAAATTTGAAACAGGAAATTAGAACATGAAATTTGAGTTCCTTTTTTTTTTTTTTTTGAGACAGTCTCAGGCTGTAGCCCTGGGTAGAGTGCCGTGGTGTCACCGCTCACAGCAAACTCAAACTCTTGGGCTTAAGCGATTCTCTTGCCTCAGCCTCCCAAGTAACTGGGACTATAGGTGCCCACCACAATGCCCAGCTATTTTTCTTTTTGTTGCAGTTGTCATTGTTGTTTTGGCTGGCCTGGGCCAGGTTTGAACTTGCCAACCTCGGTGTATGTGGCTGACGCCATAACCGCTGAGCTACGGGCGCTACCAGCTCTATTATTCTTTTCAGTTTTCCTGTTTGGGCTTTAGGTTTATAGCTGGGCCTCTTTTTCCTTTAGCTCTAGGACAAATGGACGGCTTCCATTTTCACAGCCTCCATTGTTTAAAGCTATCCCTAAGATGGTGTGCACACCTCCAGGTGAAGGAGGCCTGGGTGGGCAGTGGTGGGAGGCTGTGTGGTGGAGGCCTCCAAGGAAGGCCTGGGTGGGTGGGGGGTGGGAGGCTGTGGTTATCATAAGACATACTTTTCCTCCTTGAGCACTGTTTCCACAAGTCCTGCCACTCTTTTTTTTTTTTTTGTAGAGACAGAGTCTCACTTTACCGCCCTCGGCAGAGTACTGTGGCGTCACACAGCTCACAGCAACCTCCAACTCCTGGGCTTAGGCTATTCTCTTGCCTCAGCCTCCCGAGTAGCTGGGACTACAGGCACCCACCACAATGCCCGGCTATTTTTCTGTTTTGCAGTTCAGCCGAGGCCGGGTTTGAACCCACCACCTTCCATATATGGGGCCGGAGCCCTACTCGCTGAGCCACAGGCGCTGCCGCATAAGTCCTGTCTCTTGAGCATGCTTTGATCCAGCTGTAAAACTCTTGCTTGATTTCCACAGACACTGGAATTATGATGAGTTGAGTAGATCTTTCTGGAGGCCTGAGGGTAGACCGTGAGAATGGGGAGGATGCCCTTTAGGAGGCTGAGGCAGGTGGATTGTCTGAGCTTATGAGTTTGAGAACAGCCTGAGCAAGAGCGAGACCCCATCTCTCTTAAAAAATATATAGCTGAGATTTGTGGTGGGCACCTGTAGTCCCAGCTATCCAGGAGGCTGAGACAAGAGAATTGCTTGAGCCCAAGAGTTTGAGGTTGCTATGACGCTATAGCACTTTACTGAGGGTGACAGATAGCTTGAGAGTCTGTCTCAAAATAAATAAATAAATAAATATAAAATAAAATAAAATAGTGTCCTTCCCTTGGCTTGCAGTGTCTATAGATTTATCAGCACCGTACTAGGCAGTACCCAGCTGGAGTGGGACAAATGCTCCAGGCGGGGCATAGACTTTAGCCAGTCAGCCCAGCCAGCCCCAGTGGCTTCATCGCTGAGCTGCAGACCTTCGGGGGCTTTGCAAACCAGGTCGTCAGTATCTCATTCTTTTCCAAGGAGTTTCTGTAGCCCTTCCCACATTTGGCTCACAGTAGCACTTAGTAGACGTCGACTGAGTGACTGATGAAAGCGATACATGCATGATTTATAAAGTTCGACTCCAATTCTTATCTGAAAGCCTGGTGCAGCCTCTCTGAGTTAGAGAGTAGAAACCCAGGAGATGGCATCAAAAACACGGTGCTTTAATGGTCTTCAGGGTGGATAGAGCTCACCCCGCAAGCATGGACTCACAGCCCCATTCTGAGCCAGAATGCCGCAGAGCCAGGCCTCTGGGGTGAGTCCTCTGCCCCACTGCCTGTCCAGAGGCATGCCCAAATGACTGATGTCACCTCCCTGTAGAGATATCAACAAACACGATCTATGCACTCATCTGGGGGGCATTCTCCTTCCATGGTCACAGTGTAGATGCTGCCTGCCAGAGGGTGGCCGAGGGCACGGGGCAGGACAGCGGAGTGTAGGAGCCACTGAGGCATGGCAGGACTGTGCTGTCCATGAGCCATCTTTGGCCTGGTCCTCCCAGGTACTTGTTTTAATTAGGCTGAGCACTTCCCTGCAGCACCCCTGACCCTGAGAGAGGCTCTGTGGCCTCCTGGGGATCTCTGTGGGCCCCCGAGGAGCAGCTTGCCAGAGCTGCGTGGGTGCCCTCTGGCTGGGTGGCGGAGAGGAGGAAGAGCAGGCTGTGCGGCCAGCACGACTGAGCTTGCATCCAGGGCCATGGTCCTTTGGTGCCTCCTGGGGTAACTCAGCTTCTCCGGTCTCAGTTTCAGCCTCTGCCTCATCTGTGGCACAAGGATGGTGTCTGCCTCACATAGCAGAGCTGAAGATCAGACACAACTCATGCCACACACCTGGTGTAGTGCACAGGACATCAGAGGGGCTGAATTGCAGAGATGGTCAGCGTTGTAATCACCACTGTTAAATAAGGGCCCCACCTTCTGCCTTTCATGAGGAGAGGGGCTGAGATGAGTGTCCGTGTGACAGTTAGGCTACCTTCCAAGAATGTCAGAATGCCTCTGCTCCACTCCTTCCACCCCGACTGCCTCCTGTTTATCCATCTGGACATTTTGTGGCTTTAAAACTTGAGCCACAAATGGACTCAAGGAAATGCTGGCGTCCCCCTCTGCCCACCTGACACCACTGTGGGTGATGCTGAGTCAGCCAGGTGTTAAATGAGTGTCACTCACATCCACGTGGTGTTAGCCAGAAATCCCTCCTACTGGAAGGTCTGCTGATGGCTGGCCCAGGACCGGTCAGGTGCTAGAGCATTGGCAGTGAAACGTACATTTCACCAGGCAACTTGAGATGATAGAAAGAATGTGGGTGTTGCAGCTATACAAACCTGATATCAAAATCTGGCTCCGGCACTCAGTGGGAGAACTGAGACACATTCTGAGCCTTGATTCCTTCTGCTAATTAGGGAAAAATAATCAGAGTACTTGTAAGGATGAAATGAAATGTCCCAGGTGCAATACTGGGCGAGGGCTGCTGTACCAAGCAGCCGAGACTGGCATCCAAACAACAGACATTTATTGCCTGTTCTGGAGGCTGAAAGTCCAAGACCATGGTGTCAACAGCTTTCATTTCTCCCTCTATGGGTGTTTATGGCCTTGCTTTCTTTTTTTTAAAAACCTGTGTAGTCTTTATATTGGATCAGGGCCCACCCACGTGATCTCATTTTATGACAATTATCTCCAAGCACAGTCCAGGGGTTAAGGGCTTCAGGGGTTAGGGCTTCAACACACGGATTTTGAGGGGGCACCCCTCAGCCCGGAACACCACGTCAGGCTTCTGCCGAGTAGCAGCGCCCACAGTGCTCATTATCATGAGATTCTGCAACTTCTTCCTCCAGCTTCTTTTTACCTCCTCCTAATTCTGGAATGTGGTTTGGGAGCTGGTAATTCTGCAGCAGAGGGAGAGGAGATAGCAATATTTTTTGGAGTGTCATCGTAAAAGCTTACTAATGTCAGGAAAGAAAAGCACAAAGTTCTCACTAGTGTTGCTCTGTGTTCAGAGTATACCCTTGGGTACTTCTCCAGGGCCAGTAGACGGAGAAATTGTTTGCTGGTTCTGATAGACGTGGAAACATGTTATAGCCAAGCGGGGGCACAAGGGCGGCCATCCTCAAGAAGGTCCCTCTGTGGCTTTCTTAGAAGTAAGAAGATCATCAACACTAAAGGGAAAAGGGTCTTTTTGCTCGGATTTCTGACGTTCAGAGTTGTCATTAAATCACTTGACTTCTGCCCTCCCCACATTCGGGTGGGATAATGGTCATTAGTCTCTCATCCCTTTTATTATTATGAACAATAATATTAGTTTACTTACAAAAATGTTGGCCAGCTAAGGCATGTCTAATGTAGCTAAAGCCCTGTCCTAAATATTTTATGGATTTTTAAAAGCCTAATCTGTGATTTGAGCTGCAAAGAGGATGGAAAGAATTTCTTTTTCTTTTCAGATAGTTCTAGGTCTCTGAGCCCAAGGGCGGGCAGTCTCTTACTATGAATTAAAGCAAATTCTTATCGTTGGGCATAAAATGAAAAGGAGTCTGGATTTTTCAGACAGATTTTAAGATATATCTTTTATATACAGATAACAAGTGAATATAAATGATATTATAGTTAACATACAGTTTCTTTCTTTCTATTTTTTTTTTTTTTTTGAGATAGAATGTTACTCTGTTATCCAGACTAGAGTTCCGTGGTGTCAGCCTGGCTTACAGCAATCTCAAACTCCTGGGCTTAAACGATCCTCCTGCCTTAGCCTCCCAAGTAGCTGGGACTACAGGCACCTGCCACCACACCCATTTTTCTATTTATAGTAGAAACAGGGTCTTGCCCTAGCTCAGGCTGGTCTTGAACTCTTGAGCTCAAGCAGTACTCACGCCTCAGCCTCCCAGAGTGCTAGGAGTACGGATGTGAGCCACCACATCCAGCCAGTTAATATATACTTTTGATATACAATGTCATCTAGACCTTAGAGCAACCCTTTAAACCCTCTTACAGATGAGGAAACTGAGGCACAGGAAGTGAGGTAGCCTGCCGAAGGTCCCATGGTTGGTCAACAGTGAAGTCAGGGCTCGGGTCATTGTCTGGAATTCTCCAAATACGGCCAAAGCAGTAGCTGAGACCCAGGTCCAACCTCCAGTTAGTTCGGGGACAGGTTGGGAGAGGGCAGAAAGTGAGCCCAAAGGTCATCCCCAAGGAGCCAGAGTTCTAGTGGGAAAGCTGGAAGAGTTAGTGCCTGTACACTCATGTGAGCACACACACACACGCACGCACGCACACGCACAGGCAGTCACTCACCAGGGCTGTGTCACGGAGGGAGGAGAGAGATTAGAACTGCAGCTGGGAGAATCAGGAAGGCTTTATGAAAGAAAGCTCTGAATTAGGCGGGCAGAAAGAGGGATTTATTTATTTATTTATTTGCTTGTTTTTTTCTGTTTTAAAGTTTAATCAATTGTTTTTTTACCCGATACAGGCCCAACTATTTATTTATTTATTTATTTATTTATTTATTTATTTATTGAGACAGAGTCTCAGTATGTTGCCCTCGGTGGAGTGCCATGGCGTCACAGCTCACAGCCACCTCCAACTCTTGGGCTTAAGCGATTTGACAGAGGGATTTCTATCTCTGAAGCTTCTCACAGTAGCTGGAACCCAGCTGGGAGGAAGGCTAGATGTGACCAGGGGGGGTTGCCACCCGGAAGGAAGGCAGGGCAGGGCAGGCTTCTGTGCCGTGTTGTCCTTTGAAGACCTTCCACATCATCTTCACAGCCACGCCTTTGACTTTGTTTTTGCTGCTCCCTGCACTTCCAACGCCCTCCCCTCTCTCCATTTCCACCTGGGCACTCAGGCCAATAATAAGCACATCTATTCCCTGCAGTGATATTGATCCCTGTGGTGGGAAGTGTTCCTCTCCCAAGCCTGCCAGAATTGATTCTCTGGAGTCGCCTTGCCAATGGCCTTGTAGATACGTGGCTGTAAGTGCCACTTCCCCAGGAAGCTCTGGGAAGGAGCGAGGGAGCCCTGAACATCTCTAGCTGTCTCAGGCCTGGGTCCTGGCCCTGCATGTGGGCATCTGGACACTCATCCCCTCCTCCTTCCTGGGTTCTGTCCTTCCCCAGCTGCTTCCTGCTAAATTAGTTCATAGACTTCTGTAGGAACCCTCAGCCAATCCCTGGTGGGCCCAAGACGCCTTGGCACTCACTATGCAAGACATTTAGCATTCTCTGGGAAGCAGAGGGAACTGAGCTGGCACTGTCGTCCGCTCTTCCGATGCCTCACCAGGATTTACATTCCCTGTCCCAGGAACGACGCCAGACAGAGAGGACGACACTTCACGCCTGCAGAAGCAAGGCCACCCTTTGCAGAACTCCCTGGGTCGACAAGTTCTACTTGCTTTTTTCCCGTTTCAATTAAAAAATAAAAACCTAGCCCTTCGTTACTATAGATGAAGCAAGAGAAGTATGACACGATTGATTAGTGAGCTCTCTTTCTGTACCAGGGAATGGAAAAAAGGAACACGAAACCTCTGGACGGTGGCTCCCCAAGCACTTGGCAGCAGGGTCCAGGCAGCTGGTCAGATGTCCACCCCCTGACCAGGGCGGGTGGGTGGGAAGAACCCAGCAATGGGCAGTGAAGAGTCCCCGTCAGTGGAAGCCGCCCGGGACTGCGTGGCATTGCTGCACTTTAACGAGACTGCAGAAACATGTTGTCTGGTGTCTGTCTCCCGGTGTCCAGAACTTCCTCTTTACACAGAAGCATCAAGACCAGGCTGAGTCCAGAGGGCCAGCCCTGACCTCCCTGAGCCTGGGGTCTTCCAGGAGCCCCCGGTCCTCAGCCAGTATTCATGGGGATGTGAGGACTCACAACCTGTGGCCTCCAGAGGCTTCCAGATGTTTGCTTTGCCATCTCCGCTCTGAGGATCACACGTAGGGAGGAACCAAATCAGGTACTTTCTTCCATGACCCGCCACCAGCACAGTCCCCAGGCCTCCTCCCTCTCTTTGTTCCTCCAGTTAGGCTGGCAGGGCTCCTTCTGCTCAACGAAACCTGCTCTCCCTACCCTCCCGGGCTGGGCCACACCTGTATCTTTCCTGCACCTCCAGGGTGTACGAGGGGCTGTGCAGATTGCTCACTGCACAACCCCAGGGGGCACCGTTCACGTAAGCAGTGAAGTGAATCGCACAATGGTCCCGTGGGCCCTTCCACAGTTCATAAAACACGCTTGTCACAGCAGAGTCCATAGACAGCTTCCTTGGCTTGGCGACTCTAAATCCCCGCCCCCATTTTTGATAGCGTCATGTCCAGAGAAATATGTCCGTATTATAAAGAGGAAAGCTCCAGGATCATGACAAGTGGTGGTTGATACTTGGCCTCAGTGTTGGGGAGAAACTGGGAAGGAGAGAAGAAATGGAGTTCGTGGGTCGCAAGTAGAGGGCGACTTCCGCTCCGTTCCAGCAGGTTCTTGCCAAGAGGGGATGGCAGCAGAATGTTGCCACGGCTCCAGTTCTCTTCAGCGGAAGTAGAAATCCCTAATTTTAGATGAAGCCTCCTGCTTTTTAAATGTTAGCTCGAATGAGAACCAAAGAGGGAATACTGCAGAGACGGAACGGAACCGCCATGAGCCAGTTTTGCCCTTCTGGCTGCCCGTGGTGATCTCTGCTTGACATCCTAAAGGATGAAATTGCCCCAGAGAAAGAAACCTGGCCACAGAGGTTCGCCCGCAGGGGACTGAGCTCTCCTTGGGGCGGCATCCTCTGGTTTAAAGGGTGTCTGGCCAGTGGCATCTCCACGGCCTGCAGGGTCAGAGCCTGGCTGTCCATCTTCCCACCTTTTCCCTGTTCATCTCCAGTGGGAACCCACCCACACATTCTGGGGCATCTCCAGGACTTGGATTCCCTGACGAACAGGACCTTTCTGCTCCACTCCCGGGGCCCCCTCATTCAAATGGGCTTTACTCTCCTGCTGCTGCCTGCATTGGTGATGCCCTTGAGAAGGTTGAGGAGCTGAACTATCCAGTACTTTTTGGGGGGGTGTTTTTTTTTAATTTATTTTTGAGACAGAGTGTCACTTTGTTTCCCTCAGTACAGTGCTGTGGCGTCATAGCTCACAGCAACCTCAAACTCTTGGAGTACAAGTGCCTGCCACCACTCCTGGCTGTTTTTTAGAGACAGGGTCTCATCTTTTTCAGGCTGGTCTTGAACTCATGAGCTCAGCAATCCACCTGCCTCGGCCTCCCAGAGTGCTGGGATGATGGGCATGAGCCACTGTGCTCGGCTGTACCATCCAATGCTTTAGGGAACAGCATTTGCAGATGAGGGATTAACACACCAGCCCCCAATGCCTGGCAGGTTAGAAGTAAAGAAGCCCGAGTGACAGAGTGGCATGCAGAAGCTTGGGAAGGAGAGAAGACAGCTGGGAAATGAAAGGGAACTAGAATATGTGGAGCCTTTTTGTAAAAACCAAATTGTGGTAAAATTCACATAATATAAACTGTATCCTTTTCACTGTTGTAAGTGTAAGCGGCATTAAGTACACTCCCATTGCTGTGCGGGTACCTGTACCGTCCATTCCCAGAAAGTCCCAGCTGTAGCTCTGCCCGCAGAAAACACCAGCTCCCACCCTCAAGCCCTCGCCTACCCCCTACCTCCTCTTCCAGGGCTTTGGTTTTTACTTCAAACGCAGGGGAGCCACGGGTGGGTTTTCAGTGGAGAAATGCTAGGACTCGACTCAGGTTGTTGTATTTTTTTTTCTTTTCATAAAGCATTTCATGTCCCTGCCATGACTCAGGTTCTAACCGCACGCAGAAGCCCTCAGGCACAGGGCTGTGACAGGTATGCAGGGGAGGGAGGGCAGAGCAGGAGGCTGCTGTGCTGGTCCAGGAGAGGGGGGTGCTCGGACCAGCGAGGTGGTGAGATGTGGGAGCATTCTGAAGGTGGAGCCGACAAGCCTTCCTGATGGATCGGACGTAGGCTGGGAGAGAAAAAGAAGAATCAAGGATGTTTCCAAGTTTTTTTTTGGCCTGAGCAACGGGAAGAATAGAGCCGCCACTAACTTGGGTGGGAAGACTTCCGAGGAAGAAGTTGTATGCGGGGAAGACCAGGAGCTCAGTTTTGGACGTGTCACGAATGAGGCACTTTATGGAGCAGCCGAGCTGAGATCACACACAGCTGAGTGTGGCATTCTCAGAGAGACCAACAGGAGATATGGATTTGCAACCAACCAGTGTGTAGGTGGCATTTGATGCCATGAGAGAGAGGACAACCCAAACTAACCCCCAAAACCCACAGGACTTGAAAGTGAGTCCCAAGATGCTCTAAGGTTGAAAGGTCAGCCGTGCAAACAGGAACCATAAAGGGAAATTGAAGAGAGACAGAGAGGAAGAACAGCTGGGGGTGTGTGTGCCCTGGGTGCCTGAGTGGGGTGTGTGCACCAGGAGCTCTTGCGGCCTGTGGCTGTTCCTGGGAGTGTCAGCGAACACCTGCAGGCCAGGGAGAGGTCTCAGGACATCTTGATCTTGGACTTCAAGCCTCCAGAACTATGCGAAAATAAATGTCTGCAGTTGAAGTCTGTGCTATTTTATTATGGTGGTCCAAGGAGACTAACATGCTGGCATTTCCCAGACTGGAGGGAAGCTTTGAAGCTCATGAAGTTTAGGGGAGCTACCCCAGGAAAGCAGGCTAGTAGGTGCACAAAAGTGCTCTAACACCTACAAGATTGATTAGAAATCATGAGAATGGATTTGGAGGAAGATGGCTGGAAGCCATTCAGGGATTTTCTCCTAGCATGGCTTCATTGGTGAACAGGGGCTCCTACCTCCTCCTGCAGCTTGCCATATCCAAGGCCAATGGAAGCATCCATCCACCCATTTACTCATTCATCCAGCCAGTATTTACTGAGGATGTCTTTAAAGGTTTTACAAATGTGATAGAACCTGGCTTGGTGCCTGTGGCTCAAGCAGCTAAGGCACCAGCCACATACACCTGAGCTGGTGGGTTAGAATCCAGCCTGGGCCCGCCAAACAACAACAATGGCTGCAACCTAAAAATGGCCGGGCATTGTGGCAGGCGCCTATAGTCCCAGCTACTTGGGAGGCGGAGGCAAGAGACTCGCTTGAGCCCAGGAATTGGAGGTTGCTGTGAGCTATGATGCCACAGCACTCTATCCCGGGTGACAGCTTGAGGCTCTGTCTCGAGAAGAAAAAAAAATGTGATGGAACCTTGTCCATGTCAGGGTTAGACATGGAAAAGACCCCAGGGAAATAGAATGTATAATAGTATTAACCTACATAAAAAGTGAAGCCTTTAATGACATATACAAACTAAATAACAGCACTCATAAAGTCCAAGCCAATTTTGAGAAATAATTCACCAAAGAGATGAAAGGTTCAGTTTTATAAACAACTAAATGGGATGCAAAAATCAGATAATCCCGTATTATATAGAAAATGTGAAAATCCTGGGTTTGACTGTAGCTCTCGTATGTAAACTGTTGGTTGATAAGTGCTCTCCTGGGAGACAGACTCCACCAAGTACATCAAAGGTGGACTACTTTCTAGGGCAGAAGAGCTTGATGGGGACCAGTATCCTTGTGCTGGGCAGACTCTAAGATGCCCCAGTGATTCCCAACTCTTGGTGTTCACAGCCTTGTGTATTATCCTCCCTTGTGTGAGCAAGAGGTCACCTCTGTTTGTTTGTTTGTTTATTTATTTTATTGAGACAGAGTCTCACTATGTCACCCTTGGTAGAGTGCTGTGGCATCATAGCTCACAGCAACCTCAAACTCTTGGGCTTAAGCAATTCTCTTGCCTCAGCCTCCCAAGTAGCTGGGACTGCAGGCACCGGCCACAACACCTGGTTTTTTTTTTTTTTTTCCCCCGTAGAGACGGGGTCTCACTGTGGTTCAGACTGGTCTCAAATCTCTGAGCTCAGGGCAATCCACCGCCTCGGCCTCCCAGAGTGCTAGGATTATAGTCATGAGCCACCACGCCCAGCCAAGAGGTCACCTCTGTAAATAAATGACCTTGTTGGAAGACTCTCTCCTTCGCTGACTTTCATGAAACAAGTTGCTTTGTTGGGAAGCCCCAGAAGGCCAGAAACAAAGGACTACTTCTGACCAAAAGTTGTCTGGGAATGCAGAGGCCTTCAGTCCAATAGACTCAAAGGAGATGAATCCTGGCAATGAACAAAAAGTGAGACTGGAAGCAGATGTGTCCAGAGTTGAGCCTTTGGATAAGATCTGAACCTTGGCAGACAGCTTGGGTGCAGCCTTCCAAGAGACCCTAAAAAGCAGAGGACCCAGATGAGCGTTGTCCAGATCCCTGACCCACAGAAACTGAGATAGTAGATGGGTACTGTTTCAAAGTGCTAAATTTGTGCTAATTTGTCACTCAGCAGTAGATAACTAATACAATCTTGAACAAGATCTTTGAGATACAGAATAGAGATTCTCCTGAACCTGGCTAGCATTACCTTGAGGTGGACTTCTTAGATGCAACAGGAAGTCTGAGTCTCCTAGGTAACCTCCTGACTGCTACCCCGTCAAGATCTTTACTGATGCCATGAGAAATTTGGACAGAATTCCAAGAACCATTTCAATGCAAGCTCTCTACTAAGCACCCATCACCTGTGTACCGGGATAAATTAGCTGCCAATGATGCATTATTTAAATCCAGTTTTTTGGCTCAGTGCCTGTGACTCAAGCGGCTAAGGCACCAGCCACATACACCTGAGCTGGCGGTTCGAATCCAGCCTGAGCCTGCCAAAGAACAATGACGGCTGCAACCAAAAAATGGCCGGGCGTTGTGGAGGGCGCCTGTAGTCCCAGCTACTTGGGAGGCAGAGGCAGGAGACTCGCTTGAGCCCAGGAATTGGAGGTTGCTGTGAGCTGTGATGCCACAGCACTCTATCCAGGGTGACAGCTTGAGGCTCTGTCTCAAAAAAATCATACCAACCTTTTGGGCAGC
>CAUYON010189760.1:0-15022 GCA_963573935.1 Arctocebus calabarensis
CTTTATATAGTGATCAAGGAAATGCCATGAAGGATATCTGTAACAGTATGATCAAAATATTTCTGAATGTATATGAATCGTGCTCTGTGATTGCACCAATGTACATAATTATGATTCAATAAAATTATTAAAAAAAAAAAAGCCAACCTTTGTTATTCTTCTGTTTCTGTATAAATGTCTCTTGTTAAAGATGTGTTTGTATGATATATAGATATATAGGGTAACTTTGAAAACCTACCTGAAAATTAGCTTCTAAAAATGAGACACAACTGTTTAATTTGACTGACTTATTCCTAGAAGTGAAAGACTGATTTAATAGGATACTTTGCCATTCACCTACTAATTTTGTTTTTCTAATCAGAGCCACCAACTCAACTTTTAGTGTTTAAAACTTCAAGGGAAGTTTCAGACAGGGGAATGTTAAGGTTCAAAAAATGATAACCTCAAAGATGCTGCTTTGATATGCTGAACTACAGAAGCAACTTCAGGGTCTCTGTGACCACCCCCCTGCCCACATACACACACACACAGTCTAACAATGCTCTATTTCCCAAAGCACAGAATGAAACATTTCTCTAATTCTCCATTATCTACCTAGAAATCAAGCCTACCACAGAGAAACACAATTGCCTTTTATCACTTTCCTGCAATTTCATTGACAGAAAAGATTAAAACTCATATCCAGAAGAAAAGACTAAAAATTAAATATCACACCAATCGCTCAAACTTTGTCCCAAACTTTCATTTATTCTCAGGCCCAATTTAATTCCCAAAGTATCATTTACAACCCATTTTCTGAATAATAAGTCTGTTCGTTCCCTCCAAAAATGATTTATTCCTTATATACCTCATCTTCTGTTTCCCCATGGAGAAGGGTATATTAGCATCTGGACCTCAGTGGGTTACTGGACAATCATTCTCCTGTGATTTCCTTGTGCTACATGACATAAAATTTGTATGTTTTTTCTCCTATTAATCTGCCTTTTTTCCGTTTATTTTCTGCAAATAAAACCTTCTGATGGCGAAGGGGGGAACTTTTCTTCCTCACTCCTAAAGAGGTTGTAGATATGCAAATATGTCCTCTGTATTACCAAAGTATAATATGTAACATTTCTTAAGCTTTTTTCTTTTTTAAATATATTTTTAAATTTTTTAGGTTTTTATTTACTTAAGATTAATGTGAGGATTCAAACAATTAGGTCACAGTGATTATGCTTGTTCAGTAAAGTCCCTGTTGTCACAAATGACAAATTCAATTTAAGCTTTTCTTATTACTGGAATCCTCATTTACCTGCTCCACTGTTGTCTGAATTCATAAGCAGTTTAGGAAATGGTAACCAAACTTGTTAATTCTAAGTAGACAGGTGTTTGTGTCTTTTTAAACTCACGTACATTAACAGGAAAGTGTACCATTCCCCTGATCATTTGAATTCTTTATTGAATTATATAAATATTTACTCACTAAATAACTGAAGTTGGTATGCATTTTGTATAATTTATCCTTCTGTTAACACATGTGATTTTTCAACCTTACTTACATCTCCCCTGCTTTGCTTTTGTTTTTAGAATATATGAAATTGATTTTACATTCCAGTTGAACAAATACTTATTAACACCTACAATAGGTTCTGAAGTTCAAATGAGGGTCAGAACAGGCGAACAAAATACAATTTTGAAAAATATGGCCAGGCACAGTAGCTCATACCTGTAATCCTAGCACTTGGAGAGGCCAAGGCAGGAGGATCACTGTAAGCCAGAAGTTCAAGACTAGGCTGAGCAACTTAGTAAGGCATGTTCTGTACAAAAAAAAAAAAAAAAAAAATCAAAAAATAATTAAAAAAAAAAGCATTCTTTAGGAGATACAACATGCCAAACTAGTACTGAAAAGCATGTTATCAGTAGTAATAATGCAGAAAAAAAAATGTGAAAGCTTCTCCATCTTCCTTGAAGTAGTTTTTGAAATATGAACAGTATTTTCTGTACTTCTCCTTTTCACTTCTTCTTCTCCAAGCAAATAGTGAGCTCATTGCCTTAGGGAATAAAAAGCAACATGTCAGAAAGTAGAAAAAAGTGATGTCTTCAGGGTTTTCAAGAGTGTCAATCCATTACTGAGATTTTGCCTGAGACCTTTGAAGCATGCAAAAGAGTGAATTTTTCTGCCCTGGGTGGAGGAGAGATGAAGGGGAGGTATTCATAGGCAAAATATCAGAGGAGCCTAAAGGGAGGAACCTGTATGTTTGTCTGAGCTCAGCAGAGGACAGGGGCAGTGTCAAGACTTCAGAAATTGTTTAGTGGTGCGGCATATCTAGGTAAAGGGATACTTGGAAAGCGTCTCATGTCTTAACAGAGATGGAGGGCAGTAGATTACATGAGTAATTTTAAGATGTATCTTCTAGCATGGGTGGTCTGCAGACTGGAGGAACTTCAGAGTTCTTCTCACCAATTGTTTGGCACCATAGAAAAGCTTCAAAACTTAGGAGTCTGAGGAAGGTAGAAACTCCAAAATAACTAAGACAAAGTTTCTGCCATGCCAGCAACAAGGGAATTCATATGAGATTATCATCAAAAGAAAAAAATATATATAACATCTGTACTGGTTGACTGAAATTCATAACTGCTATAGATGATAACAGATGCCTTTTTGGTAACAGAAATTTAATTTTATTCCCATAGGTAAGATTAAATGACTAGAATAATATGTTACCATTCCTCCTAGAATACATAAAAGAGTTTTAAAAAAATAAATGTTGGAAAGTAAAGGAATAAACTTTTTACTGTTGTATTATGTATCAAAAAAAATCAATGATTTTTCTCATAGCTTTCAGGATATTTAGGGTGAGGAGAAAACATTTTCAGGAGAAGTCAAGGAGAGATAGAACCCCTCAACCCAGAAAGCCCTTGTGTAGAAGAGCAGGCAAGACCCCAGCCTGGGGCTAGACCATAGATTTAGTCTCTTAAACTATGTCTTTAATCTTTTCTCTTCAATATAAACCAGAGTATTATAGGTTTGTTGGAAAAAAATAAGTTAAGAGAGTAAATTAAAATCAGATCACCATGCTTTCAAAATAATGGCAGTCTTGCTTCAAATGTAGGATAATTAACACAAAAAAGACAGCACAAAAAAGCAATATCATGGGCTTGTCATTACAGGTCACCATGGCTCATAATTTCCTTAGTCAAATTCTTTACTGAATTGATTTAAGTTCATGACATTTCTTTTAAAAGCTTTTAACAGGCTCCACCTCCATCCCCAACTTCCATCCCCAGCTTTATTGTCTTTACTGCCCAGAACATTCTGCACATAGAAAAAGAGGCAACAGTAGAGAGAAACAGAAGCTCTTCCTGATATTGATGTTGTTAATTGGAAAACAGCCAAATATCCTCATTCTTTTCAAATATGGCTGTATATAAGAATTTCTAGGAGACATACAAAAAAAAGCACACTCTTGGTGTTACTGGCAGCTATATGTGGCTATGTGCCTGTAATAACTGAATGCACATTTAAGGTACAGCTTGCTCCCAATATATATCCTGTACTTCTCGTGTAAATAGTGATGACCCTCAAGGAGCCAGACACTATTCTAGATTCCAAGGATATGCACTTAGTCTATAAGGATATGGAACTTATTTTATAATAGGGGCTGCAAAGTGAACGGACATATTAGCAAAATATAAAATATATCAGATGGTAATAAGAGTTATGAAGGAAAATAAATTAGAGAAAAGGGCTAGAAATCCTGGGGATGGTTGTGATTGCTTTTTCAAGTAGAGTCTTCAGGGGAGGTATTGCTGAAAAGCTCAAGTTCCAGTGGGATTGGGAAGTGCTGAGGAAGGAAGTCTAAAGGATACCTGTGTGCCTGTAGCTGGAACAGTGGGACCGGGGGGCAAGTGTGGATGATGAGACCTGAGAAGTGGGGCTGATAAGTATCAGATGGTGGAAGCAATTGGGATTTATGATGAGAAAAACGGGGAGTCATTAGAGAGCATTTGGCTGACAAACATCATGGTCTGGCTTACTTTCCAAAGGTTGACAACTTGGAAAACTTGGCCTACTGGCTTACTTTCCAAGGCTGACAACTTGGCTGACAACTTGTCAAAATTGACCCTAAATGGGTAAGGGATAAAAAAAGGGGCCCCAATAGAAGCTTTTGAACAATCTAGGCATGAAAGGATGTGTTTGGGAAAGGATAGTAACTACAGTGGTACTTAGAAGCAGTTTCCTTTTGGATATGCTTTGGTAGTATAGACAAGATTTTCAGATAGATTCAACGTGAGATTTTAGAGAAAATGAGAATCACGGATATTTTCAAGGTTTCTAGTCTGAAATGATTACTGTAATGACAAGATTATTGCTTTTTCAGATAAGAGAGATTGTGATAGGAGCTGTCTTAAGCCAGTAAAGTGGCTCGGTTTTCAGATGTTGATTGTGAGATAAATGCCTATTATACATTCAGTGAAGCACTAGCTAGGAGGCTAACTGTAAGAATCTGTAGTTCAGAGACGTTGGGGGATATACTCACTTGGAAAACAATATTTTAAACTTGTAACTAGGTGTGGCCATGTGTCTACACACAGAACAATGAGAAGGTGTGAAGATGTCATTTGAGAATTCCTCAAAAGCTCACAAACTATGAAAATGAACATTTCTTCTTCCCTATCTTCTTTCTGCTATCTAAAATGTGAATGCAGTAGCTGAAACTCAGTCAGTTATCTTGAGATTAGAGGAAATCACAGGAGACAGAGTAAAAGCCAGGAGGAGCATGGATCCTTGATGACTTAGAGGCAGCATCATCATAGCTCTGAGCAACCAAAACTTCAGATAATTTTAATATAGGGGTGGGGAGAATTGCTTATGTGTTTAATTCACTGTGTCCAGTTTTCTGTTACTTACTGTTGAATTTTATTTGTAACTGACAATTGGGTGTATTAGTTTGCTATTGCTGCTATAACAATTCACAGGCTGTCCCTGGGTTATGGACAAGATTCATTCCCAAGAACAAGTTTAGGTTGGATTTGTATGTGACTCAGATCTCGATAAAGAGTGTATATATGATAATAATAATATGATAATCAGTAATAATGATAATAACACTGCAATAGTTCATATATGTGGTAATAATAATATAATGTAAGACTGTAATAATACTCACACTTCTGTACTGTAAAAATAAGTTACAGAAACTATTGTGCTCTTTTAATTCCTTGGTTAATAGGAATGTTATGCTTATTTCAACAATTAATCCACTATGTTTCTCAGTAATAATTGATGCTTTCATTGGAACACTGCCTTTCACATGTCCCATTATTCTCATTTTAGTGTTTATAAATGTTTTGATAGCTGAACAACTGAACGCTAATGCTTTCCCGCTGAATGATGGTGTCTGGTCTTCCTCCCAGCACTTCATTATTGCTGTTTTCATTTCCAATGTAATCACCCTTCTTGCTTCAGCTCACCTGGACTTGGAGTGGACTTTTGCTTTGGAGGAATGGCCACAAGGGCAAACACAGACTCAAAATTTAATTAAGAAGTTAAGACAAAAGTAGTGCTATGTATGAGTAAACATATAAAGTTTATATTATAAATAATGAGACTAGCTACTCGTTTAAAGATGCTGTACCAAGGAAACTGTTATGCCATGGGGTTTTTTTTTACAAGTGCAGAAGAAAATAGCCCCCAATTTATTAATGTGATCATTTAATCATAAATTATCCTTATGGAGAGTCTTCAAATCCACTCATGAGTGTGGAATGTTGTAAGTAGGGTCATCTGTAACCTGGGACTGCCTGCCCTATAGAGTTAGTAGCTTAAAAGAACAGAAGTTTATTCTATTATGGTCCTCAAACTCACAACCCTTAGATGGATTTCTGTAGGTGTGATGGTTGATTTTAGGTGTCAACTGCATTAAGATTTCCTACAGAACTTGCAAAGTGTTATTCTGGTTGTGTCTGAGAAGGTATTTCCAGAGGAGATTGGAGTGTGAGTCAGTTGACTGAGTATGGAAGATCCACTCTCAGTATGAACAGGCACCATCCAGTTAGCTGGGGCCTGAAAAGAACAAAAAGAGAATTTCCCTTCTTTCCTGGGTCTAGGATACACTATTCTATCTTTGGACATTGGAACTCCAGGCTATACAGATTCAGGATGCCATGACGTATACCAGAGGCTGCCCGGATTCTAAGACCTTGGATTGAAAGTCATATCATCAGCTTTGCTGGTTTTGAGACCTTCAGACTTGAACCAAGCCACACTATGAGCACCCTGGGGTCTCTAACTTGCAGCAGCCTGATGTGGAACTCCACAATTGATTTCATTCTACTGTATTAGTCATTGTTTTCCAGAGAAACAGAACTAATAGAATGGATGGATAGATAGAGGGAGTTAAGAGGGAAATAGGATAAAATCAAGGTGTTACCTTACTACATTCATTTTGGAGGCTCTTGGAAAGATTCTGTTTCCTTGAGTTTCCTAGTTTCTAGACACTCTCTGTATTCCTCAGCTGTTGGCTTTTTTCTCCATTTTCAAAGCCACCAACGCGGCGTCTTTAAATCTCTATCTGACTCTGACTCTTGCATCAGTCATTGATTCTCAAATCTCCTTCCCCTCTTTCTCTTATAACAATGCTTGTGATTGTACTGGGCCCACCTGAATAATCCAGGAGAATCAATCATCATTCCATCTCAAAATTCTTAATTTATAACATATGCCAATTTCTTTTGCCATGAAGTAACATATGCACTGGTTCAGGGCATTAAGCCTTTCACATCTTTGGGGAACCATTATTCCGACCACCATACCCAGTAAGCCTTTGGTAAGATACACGCATCACTTAAGGAAACACGTACCCTTGTCAAATCAGAACGTTAGTAGCTTTAAAAAAGAATTCTTTTCTAGGAAGCAGTTACTTTCGTAGGCTTATATATTTCAGATGAACAGATAATAAGAAAAGAAACCCAGCTAAGGCAGGCAGATTTGGTAAATGACCATGTTCAATCCAAATACGAACATAAAAGTATTTTTAGAGTATTCTATTTAAAACTATCTCAACTGCGTAAGGCAGTTGAATTTTTTGAAAAGGAGGGTGTTGTGTAAAGGGAGGTCTGTAAGATGGTGGTGACATTTGCAAGCAAATGTGACAAATCTGCTCCCAATTCTGGGCCTGTCTATTTTCAATCTTAGTTCTCAAGAGGAAGGTTTCTGATCTCACAGTGTTTATGGATTGAAAAAAAAATCATTAGTTTTTCGAGTAGAAACATAACTATGGCTCTAAATTGGGTCAAGTCCTAGGCATGAAGTGAGGATGATGAAGTGAGAAGCAGTATTAAGGTGAACCCCAGGGAGCATGAATGGCTTGTGTCCCTGTAGCAGGTGAATGGTAAAGCCTATTGGCATAGAATAATTATCAATAAAATGGAAGTTCAATATCTTGTCTCTAAATAGTGGCATTCTGAAAGTCATGTTGATTCAGGGAGAGCTATTTAGGTTGTAGCTCAACCCTAAGGGAAGGAGAAAAGATCAGAGCCCCAGATGAAAGGGCTGATCAGGACTCTGATTGGGGTTTTATGATGTCACCTCTGATCCTGTGTGAGAATGCACTTCTCTGTCAAGAGTTATGGACACAGATTCAGTTGACTTGAATGTATTTGGTAATTGTCACTTTTCTTAAACATGTGTAAGTACCAGGTATTGAACTAGGTATAAGATTACAGTGCTAAGATAAAATACTCAGTTCTTGCTTTTAGGTAGCACATGGTTTATGGGAAAGGCAGACAAACACATCACCAATTACAGTCTTTTGTTAAAAATGCAGGGCTGGTGAGAAGTTCAATGTTTTAACAGTGTACCAATAATAGCATGAGAGTGAATGAAATGAAATAAGTAAATAAAATGTGGTGCCCCTATGCTGATTTTTACAGGGGAAGTAGTAGTTCCTTGAGAAGGCATAGGTGCTCCAAGCAGAGGATGGAACATTTGCAAGACAAAGATAGCTTTAAAAATATGGAAACCAGTAAGGAGTTTGCTGTTTTTTGCAGTTTGACAACCCTAGAGGAGAGAAGTATGTTGGGTCTGAACAGATCATAAGCAGCTTCAGAGGGAAGGATTTATCCGTAAGTGAAAATTTGACTTAAAGAACGTTAAGGAGAAAACTGATGATTGGATTAACATTCCAGAAAAGTAATTTCAGAAAAAGGAGAGCATACAGTAGGTAGAGAGATTATAGACAGGATTGTGAAGTTGGTTTGGAGGTGCTTGTGTGGAGGGAAATGCATTCAGGACAGGTGTCAGGTTGGGGATCAAAGAGAGCTTTTGAGGTTGAATTGGCCCAGCTGTATTAAACAAGGGTGTTTGTTAGAGACAGAGAGGCTGAGAAAGAAAGAAGAGGGAGATCTAAAGGAAGGAAGAGGTAGAGAGAGAGGAGGGGAAGAGAGGTGAGAGCAGGGGAGTGTGGGTGGATATGAAAGAAGGGGTATTGGGGGTGTGTGTAGGTTCAGCCTTGTACGTACATAAGAAGTAGGAAAGGAAGAAAGAGAAGACAGTCTCCTCACACTCGGCTGTGTGCTGCATTACTGTGCAAAGCTTGTCAAGCACTGCCCTCCTTGTGGGACCCTCCTATGGGATGGGTTGAACCAGGCCTTGGCACTGACTGGCCTTGGTCAGAGAATGATGAGGGCCTGGGAAGCATGCCCCATGCATCCTTTTCCTCTGTTACAATAACTAGTAATATTCCAGAGGAAGCTCTGTTGTCAGAGTAAAGATCAGTCAAACACAGCTGCCCCTGGACTGCGCTAGACGGGATGTAACCACCGGGGTTCCAATGTTGTCTATGTGCCACAAACCCAAACCCTGGCAGGTCCATTTCTCTTTCTCAATTGTATCAGTTAATCTCTTATTTGAAAGTATTTTACCTTTTAATCTTTATGCAGCTTTCTTTTTTTTTAATTTTGGTTAGTATGAGGGTACATATGATTAAGTTACATTGTTTGACTTTGGTATATTGTCCTTTACATTTTTTAATAATACAAAATTTATCTAAAAGTCCCTTTTCACCTCCCTTCTCAATATCTACTTTCCTTTCTAGAGAAAGGAAAACATACTACTACTACTACTAACATAATTTCACATGGGTTTGTAAACACATATGCAAATATGTATAGAAATACATGTGTGAGTGTTAATACATATTTTCATCATACTATGATATCTGCAGTTGGCCCTCTATGTCCATGGATTCCATATCCACATATTGAACCAACCATGGATAGAAAATACTTTTAAAAATCTACACCACATAATCATACAACAATAAAAAATGAGAATAAAAAACAGTGCAGTATAACAACTCTTTACATGCCATTTACATTGTGTTAGGTAGGAGTAATCTAGAGGTGACAAAGTATACAGGGACATGTGTGCAGGTTATATGCAAATACTACACTATTTCATACAAGGGACATCAGCATCCATTGATTTTATTATCCTTGGTGCTGCTGATCCTGAACTAATCCCCTAGATACCGAAGGATGACTGTATACTCATTGCATATATAATATATAATAAGATTTTTCTTTTCTTTTCCTTTTCTACTTGATAATTTGTCTTGGAGATAGTCAAATCTTAAAACATACAATATGAGAATTCTAATATGAGAACGGATCAGTATTTAACTATCACCCTATTAACAGACGTTTAATTTTAAACCAATTTTTCAACTGCTTAATAACATAAAAAATGAAGGCTATTTATACTTTGATGCACAATTACAAATTCTACCTCTCTAGGTTAAAATATTAGAAGTTGAATTATTGGATCAGAAGTTGAATAAGCACATTTTAAATTTTCATAAATACAGCCCGACTCACCTGCAGAAAGTCTATTCAAATTTATACTCTCATCAATACTGATGAGAGTCAGATATTTCTCTTTGCTTTTTCTCACATTAATATTTTTTATCTTTCTTAACAAAATTACGGTTTCATAACAATTATGGTGTTATTCACCAATACCTCATTATAAAACCCTTTGCTCTTAGTCAACGTCATTTTGTCCCTTAGTTAAATACCTTCATATTTTACATCTCTTCAAAAGCATTATTAAGTGTGGGATTACTCACATACTGTTGAGTGGAGTATTCCTTTTCCATGCCATGAGGTGAAATCATTCAGGTACATTTATATAGCCCCAGGCAAGCTGAATCCTTTGGTGTCTAATAGACAGATGACAGATCGTTCTCACCGTCAGTGAACAATCTCTATGGACATGCAGAGAGCCTGCAATATAGGTTCTATTTCCTTGCAAACATGAGGATTGAATGGGACTTTACTAAACTGACTGACTTACAGAATATTCAATGTTCCAGTATATTAGCCATGGACTTCTAGGCTTCTAAACTAGGTTTTCTCCTTCCCCCAAGGAGTCCCCCTAAACCCATGTCTCTCATAACACCTCATTCCTCCAAGCCAGAAGGCCTCACGACTGTCTCTTGAGACTGGATTCAGTGCACAGCAATAGCGAGTTACCCTGAGTCTCTATTTTCGTTCTGCTTTCTTTACGTGTAATTGAAGTTTAACTTGAGCTAAAAAAAGACACCATCCTCTTTGAACTGTACTTATTTAGCCAAGAAGTTTTATACTAGATTGAAAAATCCAGAGAAAAGTTATCATTCCAGTGTTTAAAACTGAGCTCAGTCATCACCACTGGCTCCTCCCGTGCCATGCACACCCCTCTTTTCCTTTTGCTTTGAGGTCCCTCCTAGATTTTTTTAGAGCCTGGCTCTATAGATATTTTGAAGATGATGCCTAAGCACCAACTGATCTATTCATATGGTTCCTGATTCCCAGTTTTTAAATGGTTAACCAAGTCCAGTGTGAGCATGTCATTTATCAGTCTTTTCGCCACGAAGAATAATTTTTCCTCTACTTTCAAAATAGTCTCTATTCATCTTGTTGTCAGATAGTCCTCACTGGCTACAGGCAAATAGGTTATTTATTGCCAAGCTAACTTTCTCCTTGCACAGGAAATCACGGGGAAGGCAGGTTGGAAGCTAAGCCGCGTCATCCCTGGGATCATAAGAGGTAGTACTGTCATATTTTGTGGGCTGTCAGCTTTTAGCCTCTTTTCAAGGTGGAGAGGCCATCCTTCAGGGAGAACATAATGATCCCAGAATGTTGGCTGACAGGCTCTTGATCTGTGCTTTTATTACGTTCTATTTATCAGTCATTTCTCAAAGAATTGACCATGGGACTCTTTTAAAACATTTGAAATCTTTAGATAAAAGCTCAGAGACAGGCTCTTCCTACTTCCATTAATTTCATAATCAATGATGTCAATTTGCCACTATTAATAATGTTGCCACAGACACTTTCCCCAGGCTTTCCCGAACTTAAAAGCTTCTAGATAAACTCTTCCTCCTCCTTCTCCTTCTCCCTCCCCACATCTTAGTTTTTCTCATTCTGCTGACTGCACAGAAATTTACTCTGCTTTTCCCTGATCTTCAAAACCATTTCTTTCTTTTTTTTTTTTAAGACTCTGGTAAGACATCATGGTATAGTTTACAATACCCAGTCTAGAAGGAAATGTTTGGTAGCTGACAACCTGAATTATCAATGTCTATTTTTCACTTTTTACATTCTACCTATGTGGTTCAGTTTTAGCATTTGGATTTTCTCTCAAAGGCAATACGTCAGCTTATTTTTAAATTTATGAAGAATTCTTTAATTATATGTCAAGTCTGTCTAATCTTGTTCATATGGTTTCTCTTGTATCTTGAAAAGCATAGCACCACATAAGCTTTTTCTGTAATTTTATATTTTAATGCAAGTATCAATATTCATTAAAATTTTTAAATCTTAAAAAATGGCTAACTATGGATTAATATATGGGAATGGTTAATTGTCGTCTGGCCTTAACTTGCCTGAGTTAGAATACTATATTTGCTTTGTAACTTTGGGTAAATTGGTTTACGGCTCTGGGCTTTGGGTTCCTCATGCATAAATCATACTAATAATACTAATCTCTTAGCGTTATTTTAAGAATTAAGTGAAGGAATACTTGCAGATTATTAAGCACAGTGCTTGACAGAAGAGCTCAATAAATGCTATCTATAATCATGTTAGGTAATACGAATATAATAATAATGAGACACAAAATATAATTATACCTATAATTATGATAGTACTACTGTAAAAACATTCTATCCAGGAGCATGCATGTTCTAAGTTCCTTTGGCTAAATTTGCCTCTAGGATATTGAAGGGAACAGGCTTGCAGATCATAAACAGCCAGGGAGCCGTACGGTATTGTAAGCAGTCTCATTAGGATTAGTAGACGGGAGATGAGCAGGAAGCAGGAGGAGCTTAACTATCTGGGAGTATGAGAGAGAGAGGATTTAAATGGAGGGAGATTAGTACCAGGAATTCAGAAAAAGAAATAGGGAACAAAGAATCTGATCTCTGAGCAGAGATTGGAAAGCAGGGAGAGTTTCCGTGGCAGGTGAAAAGCCAGACTCAGCAGTTGTGGGCTGGGCCAGGAACAGCTTCCGGGCTGTTGTTACTCATGCAAAACAAACAACAACAAAAAATGATGCCAAAAAGCAGTCTAGTTGAATGGTTAACTGCAGATTTTGTAGAAAGACTAAGGAGGGTTTACACCATCTACAGGATAGCATTTTCTTCCTAATTTTCCCTTCACTGCCTGCTTTTCTCCTAATCTTCAGATTTGACCTATTCTCACCCTCCCTTCCTCTTTCTCTACAGCCTCTAAACGTCACCTCTCTTCAGGGACTTTAAAAAAACCCCTCCCTTTCCTTATGCAGAATAACTTAATTTCAGAGACTCGTGATCCTGTCACTCCACACCCATCACTTAACACTGAAAGCACTCTCTAGGACTGAACTCTATCTTCTTCGCCAGCTAAAAGGAAACACAGCAAATGATTTCTTCGAATCAAAACCATTAATCTTTTTCTTACAGAAATCCTAGTATTCCATGTCAACTTTTTAACTAGGTTTGAAATTTTATCTGGAATATCACATCTTCCATAAAGGCTAGGGAAAACTGTTGGTGAATTATGATAAATCCACAACTACTTTTGGATATAAGGGGAGCACATACTTTTTTCGAAGGTAGATCAGAAGCATCAAGCTCTCATATGGGCAAAACACAGCACACAGCTCATCGTTAAAGTACAGGTCAATTTGCTTTTTCCTTAATAAGAGTAATTCTCAGAATAGTGATGTCATGTAGTGTTACTTTTACCAATAATTTAGTGTGTTTCATGTATAAGACTCTAACGTTATTTGTTCTTTATATATAACTACTGCCTACTTACAAAAGATCAAAGAGCTATATATTAAAGGGCTGTATGTGAACTTTTTTATCCACCAAATCTAACTCATGCCCCTCTGAGATCCTTCTCTCCTCTCTCTGGCAAAGTCAGCTGCCGCATTGTCAGGACGCAGGAGCATCCTGTGGAGAGATGGTAGTGAAGACCTGAGACCTCCAGGTAAGAGCCAGCGATGAGAGGCCAGGCTTGTGAGTGCGCCAACCTGCAGTCCTCGGGGCTCAGTCAAGCCTTCAGAGACCGTAGCCCCAGTGAACAGCTGACTGTAACATCCTCAGAGAACCTGAGATAAGGTACCCAACTAAATGCTCCCTGGATTTCTGACCCACAGAATCTTTATGAGAAAATACATACTTACTGAGTTAAGCTTTTGAATTTTAGGAGTTTTTTATGCAGCAGTAGAGAACTAAGGCACTTACTGTCACCAACAGGGCACCCTTGATATGATGCCCCTTCTGCTATCAGCTTCATCTTTTGCTTACTCTTCATTTGCTCAGCCTACGCCAGTCACTTGAGTCATTTCTTCAAATCAGGGATGCGTCTGCTGCAGGATCATCGTCCTCGTGAGTTCCCGCCCACGTTAAGTCTTTGTTCAAATATGATCCTTCCAGCACTCTCCTTGACTACCCCAAATGTGCCCCCTCCTTCTTTCTGTTTTGTTTTCCTTCACAGTATTTATCAACACTTGACATATGGTGTATTTTTTTTGTTGCTGCTGTTGTTATTGTTGCTTTTCTCCTTCCATAATAATACAAGCTCTGGGCTGGCAGGGATTTCTTGTTACTGTTGTTTACTGCTCTCTCTTTGGCATTTAGAACAGTGGCTGGCAAATATGTGCTCAATGACTACTTATTAAATAGATCTGATTTTAATTGTTTGTTTGCTTATTGTCCCCACTGGATTGTAAGCTCCTTAATGTCAAGCACTATATCTGATTCACCCCTGTATTTCTGTCACCTATATCATGATGCATGGAATAACAGGTGAATTTGATGAAGTAGGAAAAGGGATGTAAGTTATTTTGGGAGTTTACAATGCAGAGTGTATTTTAAGTAGTTAAATAAGAGCTTTAAAATGTAATGAGTCAGTGATCTTGTGAATTAGCAAGGACTACTGAGAAACAATGAAATAGCACTATACGTTTGAATTCTAAAGCAGCAACATCAATTTATTATGTAGTTTTAAAACCAATTACATTTGGATTCAATAATACATTAGGCACAAAAATTAATTTCATTGTATTTTAATTGCCCTTGAGATTTTTTTCCTCACTTGAGCAGGTTGTATCTACTAGTTTACAATTAAGAGTGCTTTTGTAAATTGGCACAAAGTCATTAAAAATGTGAATTATTTGATGAATATTTCAACATTTAGAGAAAATTTGCCCTTGCATCATCATTTTCTCCCATACGTAATATTTTTGTACTTAAATAGTTTTGTAGAAAACAAGCTCGATTACATATGTTAAATTTTTCCTACATGATTTTCTCGTCCTTGCTATTATAAATTTCACATGAGGGAAAATAAACCAGTGAAAAATTGGGGGCGGCTCCTGTGGCTCAGCGAGTAAGGCGCCGGCCCCATATACCGAAGGTGGCGGGTTCAAGCCCGGCCTCGGCCGAACTGCAAAACAAAAAAATAGCCGGGCGCTGTGGCGGGTGCCTGTAGTCCCAGCTACTCGGGAGGC
>CAUYON010189761.1:0-12137 GCA_963573935.1 Arctocebus calabarensis
GGGCGCCTGTAGTCCCAGCAACTTGGGAGGCGGAGGCAGGAGACTCACTTGAGCCCAGGAATTGGAGGTTGCTGTGAGCTGTGATGCCATGGCACTCTATCCAGGGTGACAGCTTGAGGCTCTGTCTCAAAAAAAAAAAAATTGTGTCTCTACAAACTCATGCCCAAATCCTCGCCCCCCTCACCTCAGAATGGGACCTTATTTGGAACAGGGTCTTTAGCAAGTTAAAATGAGTTCAACAGGATGGGCCCTACCAACCTGACCGTTGTCCTTAAAGGGCAAATTGGACACAGACACACACGGGGAGACGTCCCCTGAGAATGAAGGAATGCTGGGGGTTGCCAGCAAACTCGAGAGGCTGCACCGAGCACTGAGGCCTGAGACAGACTTCCACAGAACCTGGAGGAACAACCCTGCTGACATTGGGATCTCAGACTTCAGCCTCTAGAGCTGGGAAGCAGGAAATCTCTGCTGTCTAAGCCACTCAGCTTGTGGGACTTGGTTGTTTTTGGTTTGTTTCACTGCGTCACCCTCGGTAGGGTGCCGTGGCATCATAGTTCACAGCAACCTCAAACTCTTGTGCTCAGAAGATCCTTTTGCTGGCTCGGTGCCTGTGGCTCAATGGGCCAAGGCGCCAGGGCATACACCTGAGCTGGCGGGTTCAGCCCGGGCCCCTGCCAAACAACAATGAAAAAGTGGCCGGGTGTTGTGGCGGGCGCCTGTAGTCCCAGCTACTTGGGAGGCGGAGGCAAGAGACTCGCTTGAGCCCAGGAATTGGAGGTTGCTGTGAGCTGTGATGCCACGGTACTCTATCCAGAGTGACAGCTTGAGGCTCTGTTTCAAAAAAAAAAAAAAAGAAGATCCTTTTGCCTCAGTCTCCCAAGTTCGCCCAAGTATCTGCCTGGCTATTTTTAGAGACTGGTTGCTCTTGCTCAGGCTGATCTTGAACTCCTGAGTTTGGGCAATCCACCCACTTTGGCCTCCCAGCTTTTTTTGTTTTTGTTTTGGGTTTTTTTGTTGTTGTTTTTAATTTTTTATTTATTTTTTTATCACCCTTGGTACAATGCTTTGGCATCACAGCTCACAGCAACCTCAAATTCTTGGGCTTAAGGGATTCTCTTGCCTTAGCCTCCTGACTAGCTGGGACTACAGGCACCGGCGGCAACACCCGCCCACATGGGTACCCGCCTATAACTAAAAAGGCAACAAAATTGTATTGTAACAGGACCTGGCAGATGTATCATGTTGACTCTGGAGGAAAGTGGCCTTAGAATGGATCCTCAAATTATTGTAATAATGTTACATTGTTTAAAATAACAAGTCTGGTTAAGTTACTTTTTATTTTTATTTTTTTGAGACAGAGTCTCATTTTGTTGCCCTCAGAAGAATGCCATGACCTCATATAGCTCACAGCAACCTCAAACTCTTGGGCTAAAGCAATTCTCTTGCCTCAGCCTCTCGAGTAGCTGGGAAAACAGGCACCTGCCAGAACACCAAGATATTTTTAGAGACAAGGTCTCCCTCTGGCTCAGGCTGGTCTCGAACCTGTGAGCTCAGACAATCCACCCACTTTGACCTGCCAAGTGCGGGGATTACAGGTGTGAGGAAAAATATATGTTTAAAAGCCAACAAATATAACTTCTGTTTCTATTCTGTATGCCTATCTGTGTGTCTGTATATGTCAATGCCTGCAATATTTCACTATCAAAATATGCAAAAGAGCTCTAATTAATTGGCTTTTATAATCCTTTTTTTTTTTTTTTTTTGGTAGAGAAAGAGTTTCACTTTATCGCCCTTGGTAGAGTGCCGTGGCATCACACAGCTCACAGCAACCTCCAACTCCTGGGGTTAGGCAATCCTCTTGCCTCAGCCTCCCGAGTAGCTGGGACTACAGGCGCCCACCACAATGCCTGGCTATTTTGCTGTTTTGCAGTTCAGCCGTGGCCAGGTTTGAACCTGCCACCTTTGGTGTATGGGGCCAGCGCCCTACTTGATGAGCCACAGGTGCTGCCCTAATTAATTGGCTTTAAAAAAGAAAGAAAATGAGTTTGGCGCTCGTAACACTGGTTACTCAAAAAAAAAAAAAAAAGAAGAAGAAGAAGATGCAATCCTTCGGCTGCTTAGATTGTTTTGGGGTTTTGTTGTTGTTGTTGTTTTAGACAGAGTGTCACTTTGTCATTCCTGGTGAAGTGCCATGGCATAGCTCACAGCAACCTGAGGCTCTTGGGCTCAAGGGATTCTCTTGCCTCAGCTTCTGAGTACCTGGGACTACAGGTGCCTGTCTCACAATTGCTCAGGCTGGTATCCAACTGCTGAGCTCAAGCAATCCCTCAGCCTCAGCCTCTCAGAGTGCTAGAATTACAGGCATGAACCGCCATACCTGGCGATTTTTGCCGTTTTTTACTTCTTTTTTTTCTTCTGTAGTTGAGATTTTATTGGTTGTGTTGAGCATCAATACAGACATTTTAATTTGTACACAATTATTAACATACCCAAAATCTAAAAAGGCATTTGTTGTCATTCTTTTTTAATTTTTTTTATTTTTTATTTTTTTGTAGAGATAGAGACTCACTTTATCGTCTTGGTAGGGTGATGCTGTGAGCTGTGACAACCTTGTGCTGTGGCGTCACAGCTCACAGCAACCTCCAACTCCTGGGTTTAGGCGAGTCTCTTGCCTCAGCCTCCCAAGTATCTGGGACCACAGGCGCCGGCCACAACGCCCAGCCATTTTTTGGTTGTAGCCGTCATTGTTTGGTGGGGGCCGGGCTGGATTCGAACCTGCCAGCTCAGGTGTACATGGCTGGCGCCTTAGCCCGCTGAGCCACAGGCGCCAAGCCTTATCTAGGGGTTTTAAGTCTAGAGAATTACTCTTCTTTTCTTTCTTTCTTTTTTTTTTTTTCAGAGACAAAGTCTCACTTTATCGTCCTTGGTAGAGTGCCGTGGCATCACACAGCTCACAGCAAATTCCAGCTCCTGGGCTTAGGTGATTCTCTTGCCTCAGCCTCCCGAGTGGCTGGGACTACAGGCGCCTGCCAAAATGCCCAGCTATTTTTCTGTTTTTGCAGTTCACCGAGGCTGGACTCAAACCCGCCACCTTTGGTATATGGGGCCGGCCTCCTACTCGATGAGCCACAGGCACCACCTGCCTGTTTCCCTTCAATTCATTGTTATTATTATTTTTAGGCAGAGTCTCACTATGTCACCCTGGGTAGAGTGCTATGGCATCACAGCTCACAGCACCCTCAAACTCTTAGGCTCATGCAATTGGCTTGCCTCAGCCTTGTTGGGGTCCTTATGTGCTTGCCACTTATCAGGGCCCATGACTAGTTGGTCTCCAGCCCTGGCTTAACTAGGTTCCCGACTCCACCGCTAGGCTGCTAGGCTGTTACCTTGCTCAGGAACAATTGCTCTTAGGTGCCTGAGGGCTATTTACTTGGAGGGAGAAAGAGAGAGAGAGAGAGAGACACTTAGAGAGAGTAAAGCAGTCTTCTTAGAAAGATAGATCTTAGTCTTTAGCAGAGCTTGGCAATCTTCAGCAGAGAGACGCCATGCTGGCATTCTGCAGGCAGGAGAGGAGACAGCGTCAGAGTAAGCGGGTCCATGATAGAATGTGCATGCTCCCAACTGCCTTCTCCTCCAGCCTAATATAAGGCTGGTCTTGTGCCTCTCAATACCACAGGTGTAGAGATGCAATTCACTAATTCTCTCATCTCCAGAGCTCTCTCGTGCTTGTTAGGAGAGCTAAATCCCTCTCCATGCCCTTTTCATCCAGGTTTTCCATTATAGAGCTATACAGGTATTTCTTATAACTCTCACTCCTCCTAGCCATAGGCTATATAGGCTGCTACACAGTCTCCCAAGTGGCTAGGACTACAGGCGCCCACCACAACGCCCGGCTAACTTTTGTTTAGCTGGCCTGGGCTGGGTTCGAACCCCCCACCCTTGGTGTATGTGGCCAGCACTATAACCTATGGGCACTGAGCCTAAGATTGACTTTAAAAAGCCAATAAAAAAGTCTGCTGGAAAAGCTGGCCAGATACCTCATCTATAATGTTTCTTCATCTGTGATCAGAAGGAAAAAGAATGTCGTTTTCTGACTGGTCAAGGAACTATAAGTAGCTTTGGGACCTCAAGAAAAGAGGAATTTACCCAATGCATATAGGTATCTAATGGCACAGATGAAACTTTGGTTTGTGACAGGCTGTAAAGTCTAACCTGAGAATTTTTTTTTTTTTTTTTTTTGAGACAGAGCCTCAAGCTGTTGCCCTGGATAGAGTGCCATAGCATCACAGCTCACAGCAACCTCCAGCTCCTGGGTTTGGGCGATTCTCTTGCCTCAGCCGCCTGAGTAGCTGGGACTACAGACACCTGCCACAATGTCCAGCTATTTTTTGTTGCAGTTTGGTTTGAACCCACTACCCTTGGTATATGGAGGACCCTCAGTGCCCTACCCACTGAGCCACAGGTGTTGTCCAAAATCTTTTAATTTCAAAAGGGGTATTGAAGAAAACAAAGTAAAAAATATTTACCCCAGGCTCGGCGCCTGTGGCTCAACGGGCTAAGGCGCCAGCCACGTACATCTGAGCTGGTGGGTTCCAATCCAGCCCTAGGGCCCGCCAAACAACAATGACGGCTACAACCAAAAAATGGCTGGGCGTTGTGGCGGGCGCCTGTAGTCCCAGCTACTTGGGAGGCAGAGGCAGGAGTCTCGCTTGAGCCCAGGAATTGGAGGTTGCTGTGAGCTGAGATGCCACGGCACTCTACCCAGGGTGACAGCTTGAGGCTCTGTCTCAAAAAAAAATAAAAAAATAAAGGGCAAATATTTAAAAAAAAAATTTACCCTGAAGTACATGTCTCTGATGTTTTTGGGATGGCTGCCCCAGAAGTAACATCACAAAACCATGCTAAAATTCTTGTCCCAGTCTACAGACTATGTGCCAAAAGAAATGTGATTAGAGATTTGTCTCTGACTCTAAGACTGGTGGGGAAGAAACTGCAAAAGCCTTAAGGCTCAACAAAGATGACTTGCCTCTCTAGCCCAGGGACTTCACTCAGACAGTGCTGGGTTTACTGTAGACTATGCTACAGTGAATCTGTGTGGGATTAAACAATACCTGCTGTGTCTATATAGATGCCTCAGGGGAAAATGAAACCTGAATGAAAATTTCCCGGTACACCCATTGATTTTCACAAATATTCCCTTGGATTGCCCAGAACTTCAGGGTAGGTCTATAAGGACCCTTTGGAACTGTGCTAAGGCTAGTTCAAGTAAGAATATTGATGTTTTCATCGTGCAAACCTTAGCCTCAAAACTCAGAACTTGTAGACATTTGTAGGTAACTGCTAAATGGTTTCATCCTTTTTTCCTGGACACAACCCTGACTTTGTCTGTGTCAGTGTAAAGAAGGCGGATTGAGCCTCTGTTACTTCTTTACCCTGGAGTAGTTTTTGAGAGATATATCTTCCAGATCCCGCATTCTGGTAACAGACACACCCAGAGCAAGGAATCTATTCTCCTGGCTTTAGACCCTCCACCCAAGATGGCCCTCCAGACTTTCAAGGCCTCCAGCAGATGGCCTTCCCTCCCTGTGAGGGCACACCCAGCCACCTCCTGAGCTACACTATGCCACACTGAATTGCTGAAAAAGAGGCCCCTTGCTTTGCTTTGTGAGACTTTCATTCATTCCAACCGTATCCTCAGGACTGGGAGGGAGAGCCCTGAGGAACAACTGGGGGCAGGTGGACTGGCCCCTGGGACGTCCTGCTCCCGGCTCGTCTAGATTACATCATTCCCACATCTAGCCTGATCCCCCTAAGGAAAACCAGGGAACTGGAGCCGAACCGTGGACTGCAGAGCTGTGCCGCAAGGAGGGCTGAACGCTTGGACCGTCAGGGTGGGAAGTCAATCGCTCCCGACACCTGTGCTTGCTGTGCTGAGCGCGCCCCGTGCTGTCTTGGGTTCACTGTGCTGCGCCTTGCTCCCAGTGCAACTGTACACCCATCCCTCTCCCAAATAAGGTCAATCCCTGGACAAATGCAATTGTTGCATTTGTAATTGTTTCTGTTTAAAATTCATTTCATATGGGGCAGTGCCTGTGGCTCAAAGGAGTAAGGTGGCGGGTTCAAACCCAGCCCTGGCCAAAAACTGCAAAAAATAAATAAATAAATAAAAATAAAAATAAATAAATAAAATTTATCTCATAGATATGAAATGTAGTAATAGGAGTGGGGAATGAAAGCCCGTGAGAATGAGATGGAGTCAGCCAGGCACAGCAGGTCTGGATGGTTTAGGTCACATCTCCCATTCTTGCCATTTTGGAAATTCAGCTTTAACCTAAAACCGTGTATCTTACGTAGCACAATTGATTTAGGAGATTGGATTTTGAGTAGGAATGTCGTTTGGGGTCATGGGTTATACTGATTATTGTTGTTTAAGATAAACATTAACATAATTTTACTCTGAACTTTTATGTATAAAACTGTGATTTTGGAAGTGGAAGAACAGACCAGTCTTGGAGAGGCTCCTCTCACTGTTCTCCAGAATCACAGGCCTTCTGGCAAAGTTTGATGGACTTATCCCCGTCTCCGCATATTGGCGGACAGGGATAGGCAGCCAGACCCTCTGTCAGTTAATAATTCCACCATGGGGGCTTCACCTTCACCAGCCTTATTACATCTCAAAGGCCCCACCTCCAAAAATCACGGTGGGAATTAGCACCTCAATGTTTGGATTTTGGGGAGACATAAGGTGTAATCCTTAGCATATAGTTACACAGTTACAGAATGTGTTCTATGTGCCTACACAAATACTGTGGAAAAAGGTGAAGAGGACAGCAAGCTGGGAGTTTGCAATTTTATTTTATTTTACTTTTTTATTTTTTGTTAAATCGTAACTTTGTACATTGATGCATTTATGGGGTTCAGTGTACTGCTTTGATCTACAATGTGAAATGCTTACATTGAGCTTCACATCCATCACAATTATACTCATTTCTTTTTTTTTTAGACAGGGCCTCAAGCTGTCGCCCTGGATAGAGTGCTGTAGCATCACAGTTCACAGCAACCTCCAATTCCTGGGCTCAAGCGAGTCTCCTGCCTCTGCCTCCCAAGTAGCTGGGACTGCAGGCGCCCGCCACAACACCTAGCCACTTTTTGGTTGCAGCCGTTATTATTGTTTGGTGGGCCCGGGCTGGATACGAACCTGCCAGTATTAAGGATTTCAAAGCATTTATTTACCCCATACAGCTGTTCACATCTGTAATTCCAGCACTTTGTATGCGGCGCCCTAACCACTGAGCTATGGGCCCTGAGCCTAATCTTTTAATCTTTTGTAGAGATGGGGATCTCACTATAGGGATTTCACTATGCCCAGGGTTGTCTAGAACCCCTGGCCTCCGGCAATTCTCCTCTGGACTCCCAAAGTGCTGGAATTACAGATGTGAACAGCTGTATGGGGTAAATAAATGCTTTGAAATCCTTACTACTGTAACTTTTGAACGAGGGTCCTTGCATCTCCATCTTGCTGTAGGCCTTGCAGATTATGGAGGGGCCTTGAGAACTGAACTTTTTGTATCCCTTTAAATTTTCTGAGTGTCTCACTGGCCTCCCCTTAGGGACACAGCTGCAGCACTTGTTCCTAAAAAACAGGCTCTGCTTGTCTTTGGAGCCATGGACATAGGAAGGATGACTTCCTATTGACTGCACCTACCCAAGTGCCCTCCAGCAGTTCCCGTCCCGAGCATGGGGCCCGCAGGCTGCTCTTCTTTGAGCCGCACGAACTCAGCCCACTGGTGCACTTAGGGTGGTCACAGCAGATGTAAGTGCTTCTGCAACAGCGAACAGCTAGTAAGTGGAACCGCGTGCCTGCCCCAACCTTACGTCATGGAGAGGAAGGCACCCGGGCACTGGAGGGTGCGTGCTTGGATACCTGTCACAGATGCTCAGATAGGATGGTCTTCCAAATCATAACTTGCAGCGCATACCACACTGGTCTGCGACCCGTAAGGGAGGCCGACTTGACCTGGAGCTAAGCCTGCCTTGGGCCAGGAGGTGTACTCTGGGAGACTGGGAGGGCTGGAGGTCTGTCCAAAGCACACATGTCCATCCAGCAGACGGCGCCAGTATGGGGCAGGAGCCTTCACACCCAGGCGCAGCCCTGGGCACAGACTTCAGATGCCCGGCGCACATGTCCTCCCCTGTGCCTCCCGGGCCCGCGCCCCCAAGAGCTCAGCAGCCTGGGGAGGCGGCGGCTAGGCTGTGATCGGCCTTCATGCTCGTCTGGGGTGGGGCGCCGCGCCGGAACCCCAGAGCTTCGGATGGTACGGCCCGCCTCCCCGCCTGAGCGCCAGGTATGGTTTCGCCCGACCGCCCAAACCTCTCCCGGAGCAGAGCGCGCGGAGGGGGCGTGACAAACGCTCAAGCACCGCCTCTGTTGCATAGTCAAAAGCAGGAGGCTCGGCCCTGAGGCCGAGCAGGCCTTTGCTTACTCCCGGGCGCGGCGGGATGGGGCGGGGCCTGGATGCGGGGGCGTGGTCGGCCCCCCTGCCCGGGCCCGGACTCACTCTCCGCCCTTTGCGGAAAGGCCCCGCCCCGCCCCCGCCGCCGCGCAGGGAGGGCGGGGCCAGGCCCCAGCAGGCCCCACCCCCTGCCTGAATATTGATGCGGTGTGCGTCGGCGTCGCCCTCCTCCCATTGAGCGAGGCTGTGTCGCGTGGCCTAGCGTCGGCGTGACGGTTGGACGCGGGCGCGGCACTGCGGGTCCCGATTGCTGCAGCCGCTTGTCAGTGTGATGAAGATTGGCACCCAGGTAAGCTGTCACTCAACCGCTCCGCCGCCGCCGCCGCTCTCGCCGCCGCCGTCCCTATCAATCACACCGGCCCGCGGCCGTCGCTCGCTGCTGCCGCTGCCACCGGATCGGGCGGACCGGCGGCGCCCTGGAGGGCCCGCAATTGACCTGCCGCCTGGGGCAGGGGGCGGGGAGGGGGGCGCGAATGGGGGAGGGGAACGGGCGGCCTCGGGGGGAGGGGGCGCAGTCCGCCCGGCCGGCACGGGGGCGCGCCCAGTTTGTGCTTCAGTGTGGGTTTAGGGACGCGGAAATTTCTGGAAGGCTTCGCCGCCGCCGCGCTGGGCCCTCTCTAGGCGCGCGCTCCTAACCGTCCTTTTCGGAGAGCGGCGCGCGCCCCTGCGCGGGGCGGGGGCGAGGGGCGCGGGGGCGCGCCGAGCCGGGCGGGACAGGCGTGAGGCCCGGGGACGCGCAGGAGGCGGGGGCGCGGGCGGGGGCGGGGCCGGCGAGCGTGAGGGCCGGGGGCGCGCGGGCGGGGGCGGGGCGAGGCGGGGCCGGCGTGCGGGCGCGAGTGGGGCCGCGCGCCGGCGGAGGTGGGAAGATGGCGGCCGCCGACCCCGGCCTTGGCGCCGAGGGACGCACGGGAGCGAGCGCGCGCAGAAGGGCTGGTGTCGCGGGGTGCCCCCGCCGCCCCGGCCTCGGCGCGCGCCGACTGGTGGGGTCCCCGGTGCGCTTTGAGGACTGTTCTGGGTGCCCTGCTGGAGGGTTCCTGGATTGGGCGCAACGTCTGACTTAAACAGCTGATGTGCCTGGGATGACAGGCAGTGTTTGGCAGGGTCTGGCCGCCTCATGGATTATCGCATTTCTTTTGCGAAAATTGTATTACTTAAAGAAAGTTAATGAGTGAGTCATCTTTATTTCGTGCTAGTGGCTCTCGTACCTTATTTGCATGTTGGTCCGTTAGGTGTCCTGTCCCACGTCCGAGCACGTGTGGCTGGACTGCTGTCTGCGCAGGTGAGGGCAGATCGAGGCCGGGCTGGGGTCCGCCCAGACGCACCCCGAGTGCCTTCCTGCATTGGGGGCATAGTTGCAGCAACTCAAGGCATGTTTGGCATAGGTAAGGGGGTTCTGATTTGACTAGTTGGTGTAAGAAAGAGTTAGGTTGTTACAAGAAGTGGTTTTTTTCTTAGCAAGTGGGTACTTTCCACTTAAGAGTGAAAGAAGCCCCCCAGCTTTGGTTAGGTATAGCTAATCGTTACATTGTTTTTCTTGGCATATTGAACACGGGTCTTTCTTTAAATATCACAAAGAATAATTATAGTTATTGATGATTTTGGATTCTAGTTGTAATACTTTTATTTGGAAGATAGCAGATTGACTCAAATTTGTCTCTCATCGGATTTCTTAGCTTGGGGAGTAGTGTGTAGAGCCTTCCATTGCAGTACTGGCATACCGAAGGTATTATGAGATTGGTTCTAGATCGTGGTAATAGACAAATCTCAAATTAAGCAAGTGACATGAATTTTTTGTTTTTCTGTGAATAGAAAAGTTGTATTTATACTATACTGTAGCCTATTAATATAGTAGCAATACTGTGAATGTACAATGATGTACAAAAATGTATACACCTTACATTAAAATGCTAATGATGAACTTGCACAATGGCTCACACCTGTAATCTCAGCACTTGGGGAGACCAAAGCAGGAAGATTGCTTGAGCCCAGGAGTTTGAGACCTGCCTGAGCAACATAGTAAGACTACAAAAAAGAAAAAAATTAGCTGGGTGTGGTGGCACACACCTGTAGTCCCAGCCACTGGGGAGTCTGAGGCAGGAGGATTGCTGGAGCCTAGGAGTTCAAGGTTGCAGTGAGCTGTGAGAGCGGGTAGCACACCAGGCAACAGACTAGGTGCTTATGCTCATTGGAGCCTTTTTGCTGGTGGGAAAGCTTGCGGTAAGTTGGTGGCTATTACTTATCAAGGAGGTGGTGTTTGCCCAAGGTTGAGGTGGCTGGTGCAATTTCTTAAAATAAGGCAATAATAAAGTTTGCTATGTAGGAAAAATTTCTCTGTAGCATGAGATGCTGTTTGATAACATTTTATCCACAGTAGGAATTCCTTCAAAGTACCCCTGCTTTATCAACTAAGTTTATAGAATATTCTAAATCCTTTGTTGTCATTTCTTTAACAGTGTTTACAGCATCTTCACCAGGAGTAGATTCCATCTCAAAAAACTACTTTTTTTTTTGAGACAGAGTCTCACTGTTGCCCTCAGGAGAGTGCTGTGGTATCACAGCTCACAGTAACCTTTAACTCTTGGGCTTAAGCAATTCTCTTGCCTCTGCCTCCCAAGTAGCTGGGACTACAGGCGCTCGCCACAACGCCTGGCCAGTTTTTTGGTTGCAGCCATCATTGTTGTTCGGCAGGCCCAGGCTGGACTCGAACCCGCCTCAGGTGTACGTGGCTGACGCCTTAGCCCGTTGAGCCACAGGCGCTGAGCCAATGTTGATATTTTGAAATATGAATCACAAATGTTCTTAAAGGCTTCTAGAATGGTGAATCCCTTTCAGAAGGTTTTCAGTTTACTGTGCTCAGAACCGTTAGAGGAATCACTATCTATGGCAGCTATAGCCTTACGAAACATACATTCTTTTTTTTTTTTGAGACAGAGTCTCACTATGTCACCCTTGTTAGAGTGCTATGTCGTCACAGCTCACAGCAACCTCAAACTCTTGGGCCCAAGGGATTCTCTTGCCTCATCCTCCCAGGTAGCTGGGACCGTAGGTGCCCGCCACAACACCTGACTGTTTTTGGTTGTAGTTGTCATTGTTGTTCGGCAGGCTGGGTTGGGTTTGAACCTGCCAGTTCCGGTGTATGTGGCTGGTGTCCTATGCGCTGAGCCACAGGTTTCAAAGCCTGAAACACACACACACACACACACACACACACACATATATATATTTGTTTTTTTTTTTTTTTTGCAGTTTTTGGCTGGGGCTGGGTTTGAACCTGTCACCTCTGGCATATGGGGCCGGTGCTCTACTGACTGAGCCACAGGCGCCGCCCATATTTCTTAAATAATAAGACTTCAAAGTTGAAATTACTCCTTGATTGTAGACTACTAAGTGGATATTGTGTTAATGGGGATGACAACAACATTCATCTTATTGTATATCTCCATCAGATCTCTTGGATGACCAGGTGCGTTTTTGATGAGCATTAATTTTTTTTTTTTTTTTTGTAGAGACAGAGTCTCACTTTATCGCCCTGGGTAGAGTGCCGTGGCGTCACACTGCTCACAGCAACCTCCAGCTCTTGGGCTTAAGCGATTCTCTTGCCTCAGCCTCCCTAGTAGCTGG